>JAQGBH010000261.1:0-61171 GCA_034698265.1 Sminthurinus aureus | reverse complement strand
ACGAGAACGAGATTTTCTCGTTTCTCGGGCGAGATCGGGTTGAACGAGAACGAGACTGGACGAGAATTGAAAGTAACAAGATTTGGATGCTCTATTACTGATGGTATCTCATCGGTAGTACTGGAAACTTGGGATAATTTTATTATAAAAGTACAGTACAAGGGAACTTGCAATGACTACTAGACGAAAGGAATTTCTATATTATGATACAATAATTACACAATATCTCCAATCCAAAATATGTAAGTATGCTGCATACTTATGCATGCTGTTTTGTATCGTAGAGGATAAAATCAAATTTATTGATGTATAACTGTGCTTCCTCGATAAATATTATACTATATGTACGTACAACATACATGTAGATGTAAGTATATTATATAACAGTTTCAAATTTCAATTTAATGCTATTCAAGTAATTAATTGCAATGTGTAGATTATACATAGATATATCCTAATACATGCACA
Source organism: Sminthurinus aureus (assembly GCA_034698265.1). NCBI lineage: Eukaryota > Metazoa > Arthropoda > Collembola > Symphypleona > Katiannidae > Sminthurinus > Sminthurinus aureus. The sequence continues at coordinate 60,703 of JAQGBH010000261.1, read as the reverse complement.
ATTTAAATGACATTAAGTGTACCACCTATACAACAGTGTTACTATTATTAATGTAAGTTGTTTCTGCACGTTCATTTCACCGACAACAAAACTTGAATTTATAATATTATTGATATTCATGTATGTATACGATATACAATATATGTCTTTCACCATAGTTGTACAATCGTCGTAATAATAATAATAAAATCCCGTTTTCTCTCTGCAAGGGATAAAACAGATACAAAAATATCTCTGAGTATCACTGATGAACAATTCTATTTCCTCGTTTTATGTTTAATACATTAAATGGAACGTATAATATTCTAAATGTGCAAGTATTATCTTAGGGTTAAACAATTTGAAATTAGAGTATCAGAATTGGCGAAACATACTTGATGACAGTCAAGTCAAGTATGAATATAGTTAAATTTCTTTTCTAGACATATTTCATATTTACTACAATCATAAAAATGATGGATGATGGAGACCAAAGAGGAAATAGCTCATGTAGTATTTAGATTTACATCTATAATATACATGGTTCTTCAATAGAAACATTCGTTCAGCATGTAAATGAAGAGATGCATATACACATAGTTATTCAATCGGTTCTTATGATCTTACTTTGCATCTGCTAGATAAGTTTTCGTATGTATATATACGTAGATATACACTATACACGTACTTAAACACAAATGAATCTTCATCATTTCCTATTACGCTCAATGATGTGACTTTTACATCATGTGTCATATGTCATATGAATGCAGTTGGAATCTGACCTGCCATTCTTACGAACATTGATCGTTGTAAGGATTTTTTTTACTCAAAGATTAAGTATTTAAGGTTACCGCAGAATTAAAATCGTAACTTTTCTATATCAACTTTTCAAAATTTCACAAAAACATTTGCGCTAACTACAAATCCTAAATAAATATACCCATTCAAAATATTTTATGAATACGATACATTTGTTCAACCATATAATCCATAGTTCGAGGAATTTCAAAAATTTTTAAAAATTCAATTTTAAGTATTAAGTTTCATATCTTTGTTTCATAAATATATTTCTTCATAATATTATTTAAACGACATATTTCACCGAAAAAAAAATACATTATTAAAAACCAAAGTTTGTTTTACCATTAACAAAAACTACCAAGCAACATGCAAAAGTTAGTAATATTTTGTAAATTGTGATGATGTCAAAGGTCAATGGTTAAAGTTAAAATTGAAATATCTAGAAATTTTTTTTAACTAAACTAAGACAAGCTCACCGATTCTAAAAATAAAAAACAGAAACGATGAACATTTTAGTTTCATCTTTACATGCATATTAATACGTACTTCAGTATGAACAAAACGTTGCATCTTGGAATTAATGTAACTTCCATGTTCCTCGACATTAACATCGGCAACATCTATTCAACAGCAGCAAACACCCTGTGTATCTAGTATCTAGATGTCCAAGTACTCAAACATCATGTTCCTTACACTGTGCACACACAATATTTGGAAGCTCCGGCACTCCAACTCAGACCGAACAGACTGGTCAGTAGATAAGAGACAATCATCAACATGGTAAGGCCTGCTGTGATTCAAAACTTCATGACTCTATGATATTATTCTCCTCAGAATTATCACTTATTACTCTGTCTATTATGAAATGATTTATGTTTTTGGTCATTCATTTTGTGTGTGTCTATTACATGGTTACATTTTAAAGTCAAATTATGCTTACAAAAGTTCTATAATAATAATAATATGTATACCCCAAGAACTTTTCTGCGATCAACAATGAACAGGAAAAAAAAATTTACAAATGTGTATAGATACAACTTTTAAAATTTTACGAGCAAGTGTTTACTTCTATGTATAAGATATAGGAAGATTTTAAAAAAAAATGGGAAGTATAAACACAGATGATATGGCTAGAGACTGTTTTTCTTGCCACTATCATAACAAAATATATTACACAGTATAAACAGAGTTCATACTACATACATCTATGCATGAAATGTTCTCGTACGACAAATCGAGAGAAAACTATAACATAAACATGTCTTGGTACTCATTAGAGAAGAAACCATTTAAAAATGTATTTTGAAAAATTATCTCACGTCGACAATGACAATGACACTGAAAGAATGAGTAGAACTGAGCTGAGCATTTTTTAATTTCGATTTCCATGCATGTAGTAGTATTAATATTATTATAGCTTGGAGCAGTTTGAATGTAGTGGCACAGTCATTATTCTTTTCATCGACAAAAGAAGTAAAAAAGATGATTTTTTTATGCAACGGGGTACATAAAATGATGATAGTGGTAGAAACAACTAGGTATAATAAAACATGAAAGAGAGAAGAGATGAAAATGACGATGTGCTCCTAAACTTTTTCACAAGCTAGAACAAGATGATGATGGCTCGGCTGTTGAAAAAGATGAAGGCGCATGAGTCAAAGCATAATATATTGGGGGGGAGTGCGAGTGTGACAACCAAAAACGGTTCTTTAATACAACATTTCCGCATCATCCTAATATCTTCCTCTAACTGAGGAAGTCCAATATGAACGAGCTCATAAAAACTGTCACAGAGCATCAGAAGCACGTCCTTATATTCATTAATCAGATATTATTAGCAAGTCATGTCTTTAAATTTATGAATAATCCATGTGCCTCATCATTTCCATTATCCTACTACAAGCTGAAAACAATAATAACAATAATTATTACATCATCTTCCTAATTAGGCATCAATATAATATTATGTAATTTATGAAAATATGTGTATCAACATTTTTATCCTTGTAAATTTTAAGTTTTTGATGAGATATATAATATATTATAGCCATGTACATGTATAAGTACTTTTAATACTAGCTTCATTCATTCAAAAACAAAGTCATGAAGGGATGTTGTTAGTTTGAGCTATAAGAATACCGAATATAGAAGTTTTGAAGCGTAATCGGAACCTTTCATAATAGTAAACTGATGGAAAAACTCAGAAAATTATGTGTTTATGAAATCTTAAAAAGCCTTTTCTCTTACGAGAGATTCGTGTTATTGTGCATATATGCTTCTCTTGCATCCCACTATCACCAAGTTCACGGTCAAATATGCCTTTCCTTCACTATGTATGCACATCTCGAGATTCATTCTTGACTTAAACAGAAGCATGTCCCGAGATTATACTACATACATGTATATATTTATATACATTGAATATGTTGATATGCACATGTTACACAACTCATCTTATATATATATATAGTGATATTCAAGTTCACACATATGGTGACCAATCCTAAGAAGTAACGAGAAGCCCAAGATCAAAAGCTCTGATTAAGAAGTAAACACATACAAAGTCATTATAAGTACCAAAATCGTTAGCATGAACGTAAAAAAAGTTCAATTTAACGACCCCGTATTCAACTGTACGGATTACACATAACACATCATACTATATACAATCTGCATATACATGGAAAATGGACACTGACTCTATGAACCCCAAAGTCCAAGTCTAATCTGTAAGATATGCATTGTTTAACAACAGAGGATTTAAAATTTCATCATCACAGCACAGTTCCACACACGTCTATTCAACTGTCACTATTCACTTTTTTACTCGTAAACATTTTTATTATGTAAGTACATTTTATAGCTTTCATATTATGTAATAGAGAATGGAGAACCATTAATGTATCTATACTTATATTTACCATTTTTTATGAAGCATAAATCAATCACATTATTAAAGGCTGTAAAAAATTTGGACTTGAATTCCATTGGACACGCATAATATTGTCACTATTAATTATTTTTAGCATTAATTACCATGTGATTGATATTATTTCCTTTCATAACTATAATATTATTATATAAACAATGAAATCGATATAATAAATGTTTTCCGACATCGGTGTTTCAAGTCGTAGATGTTAGACTACAGAATACAGAAGTAACTTTTTTTTCATATCCTACTAACAGTGTTGGCAATGACAATGAATACACAGCAGTAAAACTGATTCAAGGAAAAACAGGCTCCTTGGTCTTAATCTATATATTATGTAGAAAATGGAAACCCATTATATTGTTGTTGGATAATAAATTAATAAACCAAACAAATGCAACAGCTTGATATTGTCGTGCATCATTTGGAAAAAAAAAACTAATTAGTTGACGGTACAGAGATCCAGCATCTGTCACATAGACAGACAGACAGACACGAATTTTTTTTCAAATTTAAAAGGAGATATATAATATTCTGATAATCTGTGTATTATCTCTAATCTGTAACATGAAAACAGATATGTTTTCAACCAGAATGTATAAAGTATACACCCTACATGTTTAAAAAGATGCACATACATTTTATACACAGAACACATCCAATATACAATGTACCGATACAAATATATATATGCCATTATAGACTGACGTGAATGTATTTAGTTATATATTGTACAGTTGACAACGGTGTAAAGTGTTTAAATTGATTTCACACATACAGACAGTAAGAGAGTACTACGACAAAACATGCCCTACGTATCTTAAACAAATGGTAAAATGCTGTACACTGCAAAGATGAAAAGGATAAGTGGAAGACTTTGGTTCTTCCAATTATTATTATCAAAAGTCTCTACCGTGAAAACAGCTAGTAGTACTTGCAACCAGTTGGGCAGAACTTGAGTGGGCACAAAATACTCAACTAATTCTAAAACTTTGCAGTTCCAAGTGACATCGACGATTTCGACTAACTGCGTACTTTTTCACGCATCTATACGAAATACTTTACTTGTGTATAGTGAGAGTCCAGAAACTCAAACAAAAATTCATGCCAACTTCGTTCCAGTTGGACATCGAGCAATCCAAACTATTAGCCTTTACTTGGCATGTCCTCTCTATCTCACTTGCACTCATAAATTCTCTCTCTCTTTACAATCTTTACTTTTCTTTCATCTAATTCGTCCAGCTCAAACTCATATATATATATATATATATATATATGTATATTCAATTACATTCTATCCAACATTCTGATGTCGTGCATATACAAAGAGGAAAGACAAGTTCGAGAGCCTGAAACAAAAGTTACATATCTATTTTGAAAATATCCATCTATTTATTTTTTACCTCTAGTACATACAAGGGCCATACATACATGTGCATATGTGTAGATACGTATTCTGATACAAATTCAACACATCAACTTGAAATCGTGCTTGAGTGCAAAACACATATATACCATTCTAAGCATCCATATGTGGAAAATAGATGAATAGTGTCTATACTAGGCACGTAATGCATTACCAAGATTCGATACCAAACCCGGTACATAGTTATCTCAATTCCAACACAGACGTAACCAACTGTCAGCGAAACAGCGTAGATTGAACTGAAACAACATTTAGTCTGTCGAAAATCAAGACTAAAACAAAAAGGATTCACAACTCCCATGCACAAGTTGCTTTTGAAGAACATTGTATTATGTAATAATAGATGAAAAAGTTATATAGAATAAGAGTGCACTGATCACGTATGGAATGATCCGTTCAAGTACTCGTACACATTCCTACACACATTATCTTATGCATATCAAACTAAACATTGAATGAATAAAAATTATTTTGTGATTTTTTGCTCTTATGTGTACAGATATGTATGTGTGTGCAGGAGTGTCTAGACTATAAAAAGAAAGAAAACGGCATAGGAAGCTGCTTGGGCCGAAAACTCTGAGTTTCGGCTCATCACAGAGCTATAACCAAGCCTTCAAAGTCCAAGGACTGAAATCAAATATTTACGTTCAATCCTGGTTTATACATTATACATACATCACAAGCACAATAGTCGATTTGTAATTTGTATAGCTGATGATCAGTAACATTACTGTAAACCTATAGTATAATATGTAGCTTGTATATATACATATTTACATGTTCACAAAAGTCTACAACTAAAATGATCTTTTCCCTGCTTAACATTCATTGCATAACAGTGATGCAAAAATCTCATTTATCGGCTGTTTATGCTGCTTCATATGGAGTTCTATCTATATTGTGTATATAGATACATCTAGATTTTTATGCGTGGTAAAGTGAATGACTAAACACAAAGTTTTACGGGTTTCAATAAACATACACATGTGTACATAATAATAACAACTACTGCTGCTTCTGTCTTTACTGTCCTTACTAAGACGGATTTCACATAGGTAGATTGTAGATTCTAAACATTACCCAGGAAAATACATATACATATACATGTACCATGTTCATATGATTTTAGGCTAAGTACCTTGGCTGCTTGCAAATAATGACTATTTCATGTCGATGACATTCGTGAATGGGCTCTTCAAAAAAAAAAAACTTCACATAAAGGCGGACTGTGTATTGGGAATACATTTATCTATGTACACGTTCAATATTTGGCATATTAATTTATTAGGCGATGAGTACTCACCCACATTGAACAATTTTGCGACGATCCTCAATATTCAATACAGTCTTTCATTTGAACTAACTGAATGCACATAAACAAATATTAAATACGTAAATGCATGTATACGCATAATGGTATGGGCAGTAGATCGAACATTCCAAGAGAAAGAATGCTCATGGTGACGGAGAGTAAATCCTAATGACTAAAACGGAATAATATTATAAAAATTCTACACAATATGTCATACATGTGTATTGGTATGACGTAAAAACTCGTACATGTATACATAAATTTGTCCAATCAACGTCTTTATTGATGCTTCCTCTCAAGCTTTCAATATTATTTCATCGCCCTCAACTATTAGAATACTTTGAAAATTCTGCACAACTAGATTAAGCTACCACCAACACCGCAATTCCGTTCAAAATTACAAAAATAAAAGCTAAATATTTCCCTTTTGCCTTTTTATTAAAGAACGAGGTATGTTATCTCTCTTGCATGTTCTCAAAATTTTGTAAAGCCTTAAAACCTTTTCAAATGGTACCTAATATTTTTTCATCAAATTTTTTTATTACATCTTGTATGTATATACGTCTATATAATGTCATTAGAAATTCCTTAGTTTAAAAACAAACGAGTATATTATATTACATGCTCATTTTTCGGTATGCCAACATACTACTAAACAGTTTTACTTGATTGTATTAGATTTTCAAATAACAACATTTTGGCAAACTTATTGAACTTGGGTAATAAAAGTTTCAACCCTCAATTTTATGCTGTGTATTGAATTACTAATAATTGTAATTACATTCATACCATCATTTGAACCAAGTAAAGCCATTGAAATGTCCTTACAACTATTTATGTGTTTTTACTAAATAACATTTGACAATAAAATAATTACAACTCAAAGTATAAGGGTACAGAGAGAAAATAATATTGCATTTTACTAGTATTTTTGATACAAATATTACAGTACAGCGTAGCGTGTATCCTATTTTATTACTTCCAACATTTGGTTTAATATTCTAAAACTTGTAAAGTACAGATATACTTTTCAACGGTACAAAAGGATGGAGCTTCCCTCATTGCAACAATTATTATTATTATTATTGTTATTATTATGTCAATCTCGGACATTGACTATTTTGCAGCTTGTGACTGCTCGTATCTTGTTGCCTGCATAATTTTATCTAGATTAGATGGATAGAATGTTCAGTTGGTTGTAATCTAAATATGAAAGCGAGTGAACAGATGTTCATAAATATATGCGATATATATACAGGCATCTCTCTAAAATATTCGCAACAAACCTAGATAAGCTCCTTCCGCTTCTCTGTATTATAGAATAATATAGAAGCTGAGTATGAAAAGAGAAAATAAAATACAAATCAGCTACAGACAAAATCCGCCTATATTTCCCTATAACTTTTCTCATTTCAAATTAAACATGGAACGATGGAAACTGACAGTATCTCACATCTCACACAATCCTACTGAAAAATCTACTTCACATATAATATGATTATGAAACATGAAATCACTAACTACATATAGAAGAATATAATAATAATATTAGGAAGATTCAAAATTTCATGGCATGTCGTGACATGTATACATATATATAATATACAGAGATACAGTGTACTGTTTATAATCCAGAGGAGCATTGGTTTTATCGATATAGTTTTTAATATTACTAATTAAGATTATACTTTGTGTATAAAAGGGTAAACTTTGATGTATACATATAAAGAATAGCTCATACACCCTCAAAATAAATACGTAATAAAACCAAACTCTAACTAGATATCGTCATATTATGTCCATGTTCGCAAATTATTTAGAACACATACATAGGATAAAGTAACCACATGTCAATTAATATAGATAGGTATTTAATTACATCCATCTGGAAAGTGAACCACAGCGCGCAGCTATATACAACCAGTTCACCAAAATAATAACATAATACTTTTTTTTACAAGTGTATCACAAGTGTAGCAATGCGCGCACATGGATTCGTTGATCTTTATTGACGACTTTATTATACACGGATTTCATAGTGTTTAATTTTGATGAAATGACAGGTACATATATTAAATACATAATCTAAGCCTGTTGTGTTGCTGCAGACTTATATGATATTTCTGTAGGTAGACAGGAAACCTGTATTTGATGTACGATCATATGTGCAACCATCATATTATAGGTATTTACTTTCAACCAGACAATTTATTTATGCTATAATTTATAATAATGAGGATTTCGTAATACGCGTTCAATTACTTTTTTGACTACCTCAAGTCAAAAGTCAAAAATTAAAAACATTTTTTATATAAAACAACAAAAGAACAAAAGTCCAAATTGTATAAATACTGGTGAATGAAAAGTCTAAAAATTGATAAAAAAAACAGTCCACGAGTATTTCTTATTAACTAAGAGCTAAAAGTTCATAGTGTATCATAAACCATAATAAGAATCCAGTTAGGAACAAAAAAAACGAATGTACATTCATATATAATATAAATTCAAATGGAACATAATATTTTTATTTTAAAATATATGTACTGTAGCGTACTCAATTCAAAGTATTATTTTTGGAGCCTGGCTACTATAATAATATATGTATGAGTTATGAGTAGACTATAATAATTTAATTTATTTTACTATACGTCTACATATTCAATTCTAAGAGAGTAGCAAGTAAAACATTTATGACTCTCGTTTAGTTTTGTTTCTTTGAAACGACATCGATGACGGCTCTTACAAATACTCAACATTTTGTATTCTCCTATTACACATTTCACTCATTATACATTATAATATGTAATAAGTTATTTTAATCTGTTATAGTTTTTCTTTCTGCTGGTCCCTCCATTTCTTCTTTGAATCTTATCTATTTCATTATCTATCACATCAAAATCGTTTTCATATTTATTTTAAGCATATTGTGCTTGTCTGTTTCCAAGTACAACACAAAATGCTTTTCTTATATATACCTTTGAATCGATGTAAATTTTAACAATGCTTAGAAACTCAACTGCTAAATCTATACTCTGTATAATATTATGCATTTCTTGCAAGTTCTGAATCATTCTTAAACAACTAATATGCAATACAATGCATTGTGGTGACGCACTAATAATACTTTTGTACACCTTACACCTTCTTCTGTATAGAGGACTAAGAAGAAGTTTCAGTATCGTATAATAATATATATTATACATTATACGTACATTACATTCTTACATACTTAAATACATATAATACATAAGAATTACAGTTGTTCAACATTAACAACACTACTTCTGATGGCAGTACAGGTATATGTATAATATATTTACAGTAAGAACACTTTTATGAAATTGAATGAACCATGGACTAAGTTTTCAATCTCAAGTTACATTATAAATGAACATGAATGACAAAAAGCGTAATGAACATGATAGTACTACTTGGACAATTTGAATAATATTTTTTCTTTGCTGCATCCACACCCCATAAATATATATATATGTGTTATGCTACATTGAATTATATTATACAACCATGTGACTGCGGTATTTAATAAAGAATTACATTATACATTTCAATTTTCAGTCTATAAACTATATCATAATAATATTATAGAGATATTACTGTAAATTTTGAATTTTTTTTACACAAGGTGTACAGAAAAGATGGTCAAATGTATTCAATTTTTTATGGTTGAATAAATCAAATAATTATGAATTTCAATAGCTGTACTATATATTATGTAAGTTTACTAACCAAACAATACCGGCCATAAATACTGACTAAAGGTATTATTTTATTTTGAAATAATGTTTTTGGTGGTGCTTTTACTTATTGCAATATTATGAAATATTCTTTTCGTAAAAAAAAAACTTCTTCAAAACATATGTAAAAAAGCTTCTAGCGACAAAAAGTCTACAAAATTGACTTATTGTTGGCGGCTGTGAGCTGTCACTGCTGTTATACATTATCGACTAGAAGTGATAAAATGACGATTATTATTACGGAATGTTCTCTTTAAATGCTGTCTTCATTCATGTACTTGTTGTAATAAAGTATCACATAAAACATTGGACATCCTTATAAAGGTGTAGAGTAATTACTGGTCTGATTTCCAATGCAACAACAATACATAAGAAACGATAGTTCTTAATGCAAAATTGACAGAATAATCTGATAATCAATACGAGTATAATTTACTACTGATTTTGACAACCACACAACCACTATCTAGTTCCTTTTTTGTTTTTACCAAAAGCCTAAAATATCATGTGCAATTGCAACCACCACCACATTGTCTATAGATACAATACTTAGATAAACAACCAAGAGATACTTCTTGTAAAATTTTCTGCATTAGACTCTGTTCTCTTTTTGTTTCATATGCTTGAGATTTGCTTCACTATATTATGGAATATCTTTTTTGGAGATACAACACATCTTACTTACAATGGAGTCGGATATACACAAAAAACTTACAACAAATATCATGTATGTACCTTTGTAACATCAGTGATGTTTGCTGCACATTTATAATATGTGTATAAACATTAAACGTGAATTTGTAGCATATATATTTTATACATATTTATATATATATATGTATATATACAAATTGTGAATAATTTTCGAAAATTTATAATTTTTGAAGGTTAACAAAAATGGCTATAATCTTGCTGAATTTAACCATATTATACATATTTTCAAAGAATACATTTTTATACCTTCCTTTTACACGGTTTTTCCTAATAACATGATGTAAAAGTTTGGTATTCACATTTACAATTTTCATTATGTAACATGTGATACTCTATCTCTCTCTCCGTGCTACAACGAAACTTCATGCTAGAAAAACAAGATAATCAGGAACGTTTTACTGTATGTGATCCACCCGACACTTAATCATAGAAAGAAGAAGACGGTTGTCAAAAAACTTCTTTGCTTCTTTGCCACGTTCTTTATCTATTTTTCTCCATCATTTTTTTCCTTAATTCTGCTCAACTTGGCTCACACCTACAATACTATGAAGCTTTATCTTTTCCTTTTCACAAAATTTTCTGACACAGGTTAGCTGGAGGAAGAACTTACAACTGTTGTTGGGAAAACACGTCTTCATGCAAACTTACTTTGGATTCCCGAGACAAACTCTTTTCTATAAGCATGCACATGTATACACAACAACTACTAGAAATGTATAAAAATCGTGGATGATTTCTCTCTCTTGTATTGGTACAATATTATAATATAATATAGTTTGCAATTTTATATAGAAGGTTAATAACTGATCAATATGAATAGAAATAATAATAATAAATGGTTATGCTATACGTAATGTATAGTACCGCACAAAAGACGTGAAAAAACTCACACGTTCATGGTTTTTTTTATGAAAAACAATAAAATGTTGGTTAGGTCAACTGAATAAGTTATTAAATAAATACCAGGTATACATACTTCTTATAATAATAATATGTGAGAAAGGAAATGAGTTTACTGTAGAAAATAAGCATACATCACGATACGTAAAATTCAATAGTGTACTTTTATACATTTTTACTTGATGCAGTAGTGAGTTTGCAGGAATAAGTAATGTATTAATTCACTCAGTTTCTCTATAAGATCAATTACAAAGGTTCCATGTGTACAAGTTATCAATATTAGTATTTTCTTTCTATCACATTTCCATAGTTTTTTTTTTTTTTTTTGAAACAGGAACTACTTTTCATTTTAATTACATACTTTTCTATAATAGGTTGTAGGTATATATGTAGTACAATAGAAAATATAACAATTCTATTCATGCTTTGACTACTAAAAGATTTCGACTTTCAAAAAATTAGAGGATCTAAAATCTAAAATCAAAAGTCGTACTAAATTAAGTACGTCTAAATTAAGTTGCTGTGTTTTTTTTCATGATCATTCCAACTCTACTTTTGTTTTTTAATAGAACGGCTAAGGTTTTTATTCCGAAAAAACTTGGCTGACTTTGAAAATAAGTTCAAAACAACTCAAAGTCTTACAGTCAAATAACCAGGAATGGAGTAAACACTATCGGATAAAGAATAGAAGAATAAATTTTGTTCCATGTACAATATTTTGCAAAAACATTAGTGAAACCTTTATAATTTATAATATATTTTCTTTAAAAATTGACTTTTATTTATATTTCTGATTTTTTCTGCCTTAAATATCTCTAATCAAACACTAAAAAAAGAAAGGAAAATTGCATTACATCAAATGCAAATACTTTTTTATGTAGTACAAACAAAAACAATACTAATGAAATGAAATGCCTACTCTTTTCACTGTTCCATGTAATATGTTCCCGAGTGCATGTATCCATACTACTACTTCATGCATTGGTTTATTTATTATTATTATTTGGGCTTGCATTCGTTACAAAGTTCATGTGTATATATATGCATATCAATGCATTTTGACAGTCTTTTGTACCTTGTATAACACATTATACCCGTTCTTTGTGCACTGTAGATAAATTTACTTTTTTTTCGCGTAGGTTGACTGTATAAACACCTTTTGCCTCTTCATCTACACGCAAAGCTGTAATCTTGAAGATTTATATAATATGTAACATATTATATTATAACAACTCGCTCTAGACTGCACCTGAAATGCATTACGGGCTCACTGAATGAAAATCACGTACAACGTACAACTAAGATCTACATACTTATAACACATAATATAACCAACAATACAGTATTTGTATTATGTATGAGTAGCTGGAGAATGATAAATACAATAATAGTAAACAAAAGAGTATCAAAACTCAACAATATAAACAACAAAAGAAACGATACGAAAAGTAATCAAACTCATTTGCCTCAAAGGAATTACAAAATCAAATTCATTTTGTTTGGATGAAAGAAAAAAAAAATAATAAAGAAATAAAAAAAAACAAATAAATAAAATAGTAATAATAAGAGCATATCTAAACAAACACAAAATATACAGGTAAAATCTTTTGAATAAACAATGTTAGAGCAAAATGTGCATCATCTACACTATGTACCAATACATATATATATATATATATTATAGTTTTTATCTAGATGCAGCAAACATAGGTAATATCCGACTGTCTTCTTCGTTTTTGGGCATGGATCTCTATAATATTTTACTTACGTAAATCTCATGAAACAAGACACTTTTATAATATATGTATTTATTCAAATTTTATTTTATTGTATGCAATCTACATACATGGTACATGAGTAAACCATGGTAGTATAATTTCTGTAAAGTCCTTTCCTGACACAATAACTATACTACACAGTATGTACACCATCATCATAATCATTACCTAGATACATTGTGTATCTTTCTTATGTACAAAAAAAAACCTACAAAAGGTAAAATAAAGGGCAGTTTTTTTTTTGAAAGAATTTAATGAAGTGAGTTGTTCTTTATGTAAATAATATACCCAATATCCATCAAGTATACACATACGATGCACAGACATATATATATATACATGGTTTTCCCTTTCTTATCTTAACAAATAAATAAAACTACATAATATGTATATGTATAGCAATAAAAAATCTACTTGTGTATAATAATAATAATAATAATATAGTATTGAGAGGTCTAAACTCTTTACTCTTTATCGACAAAACTTCACACTAGATATTAGATATTAGAAAAAATTGTTCTTACCTGTTTTCAATCAAATATATACAAATATTTTGTTGAGGAGATGAGAAAGAATCCAAATATATATTATCCAATGTCTAACAAGAAGCACGTTTTTTGTGTCACTTAACTTTTTTAAACACAATCAATATCAGATTGATATAATAATATTATTATAAAAACACCGAACAATTCAACTTCTTTCCTGGTTGACAGCAGACTTTTCAATTGACAAATAACATTTTAAATAATATAACAGTAAACTTGATGTATAAAACTCCGATGCACGTGGTTTTTATTATTATTTACTAAAAAATTAATGTTTTACACTTACTTCAAGAGTAACACTATATTATTATTATTATGATCTATTATTCCTATAATATTCAATATTTTTATATAATCCAGACTCCAGTTAAAAAAGAAGGAGCACTATGAACTATGAATATTTAGTTTAAATATAATACACTGAAAATAAACTTTGTCCAGTTATTTGATAAAAGTTGTTTTTGTTTTTGACAGTACAACGAGTACACTCAATAAAACAACAACATGCGAATGCAACTAATTCGTTCACGTTTTTGTATATAATAAATTTTATAATTAATAATAATAATTTTTATTATACACAAGAAGATCCACAACGTCCGGTTTTCGGTTTGTTTTTAAAATCTTTAGCATGAATTTGACATTTTTGACAAACGATGGTCTTGTCGTTAATGATTAACGGTTAATCTATGATTTCAAGTCAAAAACGTTTTCACTTGTTTACACTTGTTCAATTTAATTAAATGTATACCGGTCAAAACTGAATTTTATATTATTATTAGGTTAATATTTCTCCAAGTCCTTGGTTAAACCAGATGACAGTTGTATTAAATCACTACTAATTTTCCACAGTACACAACAGAGTTCATAAGGTGTACCCGGAATTTGATGGATATTATTATTAAAAGTAGAAATATGTTCTTGACATTTTTCCACTCAATAAGAAACAATAATAATAATAATAATATTTTGTGAGAGAGATGTATACTGTATACTGCCAACACACACAAACAGGAGAGAGAAAATTGTATAGACCCTCGTTCGCTCAGCGCTCAGTTGTAACTAACTGTATGAGACAGTGTGAAGAACAAATTTTTGTGCCGGAGGATGCTACATACTACTCCCAGTGATGGGAGTATAATAATGTATAATGTATCAAGTTGTTCCACAGAACACAAAACTATAAGTCCATAATATAATATACGTACGTATTACCACAGTCTTGTGTTGAATTCTTATTTTACTTGCCTTGTTATTTTTATTTTAAAAATAAAAGTATGCGTTTAGATATAATGAATTTTGAAGAATGGAATACGCTATAGTTCTTAACTCTACACAATATTTTCAATAGTTGCACAGCTTTTAATTTTGAAACTAACTATATTATAGTGCAGTTAGTTTGAATGAAATAAAAGTCTTCACCATTCAAAGATAAGAAAAAATAGAGATAAAGTATAAACTTTTAAAACCAAAAGATAAGAAACTTCTTTTAACCAATAATTTACATATTATCCGTAATAGCTGTATTTAACAAAATTCGAATAATATAAGTAGCTTTCGAGACAGAGAAAAAAAAATGTAAGCAAGGGTACAAATTTATTGAAAAGTGTCATTCTATTTAGTATTCTATATTATTATAATCAAAAGACAAATTTTTTTTCATTTGACATGTTATATGTTTTTAGAACTTATACTTATGTATAATTATATTATATTATGCCTTTATAATATCCATGTAATCCATGTAAGTTGTACACCCTAGAACCTCTCAACTAGCTTGACAGGGTAAATTCAACTTTGTCGACAGCAAGAGGAGTAGGAGAGGCCATCACTGTTTTTTACATTAGACATTTTCTTCGATTGAGATTGGCGTTGCGCATTGAGTGTAAACTATAAATCCGAAGACGGGCGAATCTGTACCCTCCCTTCTCTCTCCGGATGTCTCTCCCGGTATTTTTTTTCGGTGCTCCTCTCCTCTTTCTTTCTTTCACTCATTCTATTCTGTCTTCCTCTCCTTTCCCTCTTTTTATACAGCTAAATATCTCTCGTCTTTTTCAACTTTTTAATAGCAAATCTTTCTTTATCCTTTATTCTCGTATAATTTTTCTATAACAAGGCTTTTCATTATTAATTCTTGAAAAATTTTGACATTTGGTATTATTGGATTCTAACATGCAACATTATTTCTAATGACATGCTTGATATCTTTTATACATTAGATCCCTATATATAGTTGAAAGATTTGGAATTTTGATACAATATAAAAGGATACTTACATTTAGATATAATATACAGTAAACGGTATACAAGCTGCATCAACATATGTAATATACGATGGATCCAACTGAAAAAGGTTTGTCCATACTCCATGTACTTAATACATTGTAAGTGCTTATACTATAAGTACACCGTAACAAATATGTTACGCTTATGTTTAATACGTATACATTCATAAATGTATGTATTTGCAAAAAAAATAAATAAACTCAAATAAAATGTTGTAGAAAAGTAAGTATAATATGTAGTGTGTATTCTTTTTTTACCCAATGTTAAATTTTAATACAATAGCAAAAAGACAAATAATATTATAATGTGCAGATTTTTAGTTTTTTCTGTGCATTATAACGTATGCCTAATTTACATCAATCCTATCTAACATTATTATGTATTTCATCTCGCATTTAATGAAATTTTACTCCTCTTGTACATTTTATGATTTTGCTGTGTTGTTTTCTTCCTTCCTTGTATACTGCATGGTGTCTGGAAAGTTTGTCTTGATCGCGTTGTATGGTTGTTCGGGTCTGTAGTTTGGAGTTTGTACTATGTATAGTGTATATAGAATATGACTACTGACAAATGTACATAGAGTTATAACTATGTTAGAGTGAAAACCAGCACTCAACATGACGGTTCCTCTTATACTATCATTGTACATATATACATACATACATGTATGCATGTACAATGTACAACGTACATAATATGCTTACATGTAACTATACATAATAGTATGAGCGTGGTACATTGAGGAGAAACTAAAACCTGAAGTATCGATTTTCACCACCAAAACCTAGTATCATGTGCATAGATGTGTTGTATGCGTATAAACATATTCACCAAAAGTTGCAGAAATCCATATTGTACTGTATGTAATACACTATATATATAGCTGTTGTATAACTTTGTATGCACAAGAAACTTGCGTGTGTGCCTTTATATAGTATGTTGTGCTAACTTTCTCCTCATTCAATCAGAGTAGGAGTCCAACAGCGACAGACCCGGACCTGAGCTTCAGATTTTTCCTTATTCCTTTTTGTTTTCTCTCCACACGTTGATTTTTTTCTTGACAATAGTTCATAACATACAAAGCTTTCTATACGCTTTCATTTGAAACTCTTTACTCACCATTTAACAATTGGTAAGTTTTCTCTCAACCATAGCTACTTCCATTTCTTTTTTTACCTATCCCACTCCTTTCTTCGAGTTGAATACAGAACTCTGTGCTAACAAAAGGGATATAAAATGTATGAATACAGAATACATACACCTATGTGTGAACAGAAAAAACTTGAGAATCGTACATGAACATTGTATTCAGCATATGTAGTAGTAAACCTCATATAACATGGATATGTGTCAATTACATAAATTCAGCTGCTCAGAAGATTTTTTACTACCATAAGAATGTCCAGATGTATACAGTATACTATACACAATATCCTATGTACTTCTAGACACTGATATGTGTACTAAATATTACATATATTATATTATACTATGAACTGTAAGAAAAAAATACATACGAATATATAAGCTTTTAAAAAATTTTGAATGTTCTATCTTCTTTTTTCTCCAAAAAGTTCACAAAGCAAAGAAAAAAGTTTAGTGTCCTCCAAAAAGAAGATATCGTGAACTTTCGTTTTTTCCAAGATGAGAAAAAGAACTAGACATATACATAATATAAACTTGAGAAAAGACCTCAAAGACCTCATTTAAAGAAAATTTAAATGTAAATTTTTACGATATTTTTTCATATGCGTATAACTTTGTACGTGCACTCATTCTATCTTCTATCTATATATCCTTATCTTTATATGTACATATATTGTGAAAAAACCACCATCCTATCTGTCTCTGAAATATATGTTCGCATACACATATGGTATACATTATACAAAGTATTCCAGAATTTTTGATAAACCAACCGTACTTTTGATACCTGTATGTTTAGAGCAAAGAGCTCCCTGCATTTTTTATGGAATCAACTATATATGTATGTATTTATGTGTAGAATGGAGAAGCATGTGTACCTAAGTTTAGAATGATTTTATTTCTTTGTTGACTGCATTGCAAAAAAAAGGCAGAAAGAAAAGCGTATAATATTATACATCTATAGAAACTTTCTAGAGAAAGAGTAACATTTGTGGACTCTTTGAAATTTTTTTATTTTTTTATTGGAAATTCTATTCCCTTTGAAATCCAGTAATCCATTGTGCATTGTACTCCATAAAACTCTCTATAAGAAAAGAACGTATTCCATGCAGCATTCTGTTTTGGCATGTGGATTCAAGTAACCATGTATGAAGAATGAAGAATCACGTTTTGAGTAATATGATTTTTTGCTATATATGGCACTTCAGCAACTTTGGTCCATATCTTACGGTACAAAGTAAAAGAACAGCTTCTTTTATTTTTCTAATGAAACTTATTATCTGAATTGAGATTAAGAATGGAAATTTATCTGTAATTTCATAATCATATTCACACATAAAGGGGCTGGAATACTTAATATAAAGGGTTTCATTTTTGATATGGATTACAAACTGGATTAAAAACCAATTCTCCTTTAAACAGTTTGTTAAAGCAAAACAACGAAACAGTTTCTCAAAGTTCATCGAATCTAAAAGAAAAGTTGCTAATAAAATGTTCCCAAAGTAAAAAAATTCCTAGTATGTGTTCTTGAACTTATAGCATCCGTATTTAAATGTATATGTGTGTATTGAAAGTTTGACATCTCTTGTCATATTGTCTGTTACATACATTTGGCTGGTAATACTGAATGCTGACAAAAAAGCCTACACAACTTTTACTGTACAACTTACCAGTTCAGTCGACAAAATGTTGGACTTTTTTCAAGTACAGACTGCCATTGCCATGATACAGTATCATATTTCAGTAAAAAAAAGGTAGTTTGACTTTGAATATGAGATGCACGTTAGATAATACTTTACTACATGGATTTTTATGTCACTATCTGTATCGCTACTCAAAATTCCCTTTTCTTCCCTTTTTTTATGATTATGCAAATTTTTTCAAGTGTCGTGTTATGCAAATTATGCTTTTCTTAAAAAAGTCGGCAAATCAAGTTTAAGAAAAAAGAGATTTTATCATTTTATTTAAGACTACGTAGTACTTTGTATTATCTTGAAGCTTCAAGCAGCAGATTCTTAGGGACATTTGCGCCACAAGTAATTTTAGCCGTCGTCTATGGGTTTCCATATCAAAAAATCAAATCTTAACCTGCTCCTTGTGGTCAGAATACTTTTTGTTTATTATCATCTTACCCATACATACGTGTTTTCTATTGATAGAAACTCGATACCAAATCTGTGTGTGTGTACAGAATCGATCGATTCATGTATGAATTTTCGATTTGCCAAATGGAATAACATATTTTACAAGAAGCTGTATAAATTTGTAGTAGCAAAATTTTACAAATGTTATACAACGAATAGAGACATTGCAAATTTCAATGCCCGTAATGGAAAAATACAACGACAAATTATGATTTTTTTTCTTTATTGTTGTAGGACAAAACAACTACAAATTTTATTTTTTTGTTATAATATATTACTTCCCAGTATGCATATGCACACATGGTTCATGAAATGAAGATGAACAAGAATCAGAATATGTGACACTAATTTTGTAGATATAATAAACTGATTGAAACCGGAGGCTTAACGAAGAACGAATTGGCAAATACATTATATCATCCAATGTCCTCCATCACGCACAGGTGCACAAGATAAGGAATTGCAGTTTGCGGGGCATACAGACGTATATCCTCATTCCTCATAATAAAACAAACGATGAAACATAAAAACAAAGCACAATGGGGATGAGATGAACGAGAAGTTGTACACACATTTATGCATACCGTAAAAGACCAAATAGTAGACCTGGTCTGCTATTTGAAGCTTTGGTATGTACGTAATGCTGAAGCCCATAAGGGGCGTACTATTTGAAGCTGGCTTACTATTTGGTCTTTTACGGTAGTATGTATATTATAGTATTCATAATATGTGTATGCTCACCATATGCATTCAAAACCAAATCAACAACAGACTTCATTAAACGTTGTGTGAGACAACGAATTTTTCTATTAATTATGAGTAATGTGATGGAGTGTAGATAAGCAAATGCCGAATGCAAAAAGAATACACAGTGGCAAAATGTGAACTTTTCCATTCTGTACGACAGCATTCTTGTGCTGCAAAAATCTTAATTTTGGAGCTGTCAGCGACATATGTAAATACAATACATGATATGCATCAGAAAACGATCTCGAACTGAGTGTACTTTTTGTAATTTGAAGAACTTGAAACTTTTGCTGGGAAGACGTATTTTATAACAGGCTTATTCTTTTCCGTTGACTAGAATTGGTCGTAAAATGAAGCAGCGGAGAGATGTGCTTAAAGGGAAAAGAAACTGGAAACAGGAAAAAAGGACATACAAAACAAAAATGTGTCGAAATATTATTATTACTATATTCTTGACCATGACAGTAACTGCAAAAAGGAAAACATTTAGAATATTATACTTAAATTTAATTCCTTAATGCGGTACCGCGGTTTTGTATATAAGCGGTCAATACACATTACACACACATAGTACATACAGATGAAAATTCAAGCTATGTAAGTTGAAAATATTCAAATCTCATAGTTTTAATTTCAAATCTAATTTTTCTAGAACCAAAACAAGCTTGGAGTGTATAGAAAATGCTAGAAAATAGTTTTGATATTCATGTAAACGTATTATTCAGGAGATGGGAGCGTTACGCACAGCAATAACTCCTTTGACCCATGCAAACTGAAATAGGTACACATCATTTTCATTAAGATGCAAAGGACCCATCCTTCATTATAATTTGTTATTTACCACAGCACACTATTTCAGCTTTCTACATTCTACAGCGTACTGAATGTCAATGTAGGGTGACACACATGACTTTTAAAGATTTTGTATCTTGTTTTGTGATTCCCGAATGTTTATTATACATTATACTGTATTTTTTTTAAAATATAAAAATCTTTTGTTTTTAATAATTATTCCTATTGTAAATTGTAATACTTTTATTGTATATATATATATTGTATTTTTTACTAGCACAAATGAGAGAAATGCAGGCTACTCTCAATTACAACTTCCTTCAAACTCTGCATACATATTTTTACAAAAAAAAATGTATTCAGACAGACACCTGAACTGCAAAAAGACTTTTAAAAACTTAATATAAAGTGAGTGAATCTCAAATCCCAAAAGGGAAGATAACAATAAAAATTCAAAATAAAATAATAATCATAATAGTGTTTTGAATTGATAAATAAATGAAAATGGGGCATGTAGCGGAATATCAAACCATTGAGTATTACGTGGGTTTAAAAAGGTGGCTAAAGGATTTGTGTGTGCGTGTGTGCAGTTTTTCCACGTACAATGACAGAACGTATTCATAAGAAGTAATTAGAAATGACTATTATAGTTATGAAGATGGAGACAACTATACCCACAGAAACAATAATAATAATCACAATGTAGAATGTGGTATAGTATAACCTCTAGGGAAGCTGAGTCGTAAAGAATCTAGAATGCAGGAATAACTTAGTATTGTACAGTGCACATCCTTTGTCTAAGTATTCGCCATATAATATGACAGTCTCACCTGCTAATACGTGTATGTATGTATACGTATATATGCATATAGAATAATATGGAATACAAGTAGAATACTTTGAACTATCGGTCTTTTGAAAAACACAAAGTATAATACAGTATTATATGTTACATGCAATGCACTGCGCGCATTCATACAGAGGTATAAAAAAGCTGTGAGCATTTTAAGCACAGTTGTTCATGAATAATTTAAAGAAGAAACAATGCAATGCTTAGAAAACCCCACACATTTGTTTATACATATGATTATTATACATTATACAGTACGATCTATACGTTATGCGTTATACATTGTAATAAGTATACTGAGTAATAATATACTCTGTGCTGTGTGTTGTACATTGTCCGTATTAATTACAAATATGATAATTACTAATGATACATTGGACAAATATTGTTGCGGACGAACTGAAATAGAGAGGAACATTCTTATATGTACACAGGTATGATGTATGATGGTCTATTTACTATTTACAGTACATTTACAAATGAGGTAAAAATTTGTCTTCTTTTCCTGATACACATTCAAACTTCAAATTACAACACAGTAAATATCTATAATATTTTGTATAGTTTTATTCATTTTCTTTTCAGACTACATTTACCTGTAACCTGTAACCTATTACCTATATTCTTAGTCTAAAGTCTAAAGTATTCTGAGTTTATTTACAAGTCGTGGTCAATAAACATGGGACTATGTATTGTGTACTGTGCACACAGGCAGGCAAGTTCATTTATTGTAGAATTTGTCCTTATCTTTGTGTTTTATTTTACAAATTTATGTATGTATGGACATCTCACTTTTGATTTTATAGATGAACGATTCCTGCAATTTTTCCCCTTACCTTTATTCTCACTCATTGTCATTAGCCTAAATTTGAGATTGGTATTTTTTATCATTTTAAATCTCCAGCTTATCATAATGTGTGTTTGATTGTGCAAAGTTGAAAGTGGATTTGAAGTTTACAAGTTCAAAAAAGAAAGACGAATTCTGATCATGGAAGGAATTTGTGTTTGTTTCTTGAAACTTTACATGTAAAATCCACGTTCGATTTTGTATTACCATCTTGATATATGTTACAAGTTATAATAGATAGTTAACATAGATTCAAAAAAGTGGGTTGTAAAAGGGTGAGCACGATATCTGAAATCTGAGGATTTTAGTTCAATATCAGCATTCAGCATGTACATAAATAATAAGTAATATGTAAATGAGTCTATGTGTATACATTTACGTCTGCAGTCATATTTGTTCATGCAAATTTTGACTTTTCTATTCTGTTAAAATAATCAGGATAAGGTTTGGATCTGCTTAAAATCTCTCTATCTTTTCCACAAAATAGCAAATTTTCCATTACATTCATTTATAAACTTAGATGTGTAATCAATGTATGAATATACGTTTTTAAATTTCCATATATAATTGAATATTTTTCATTTTCATTATGAATAAGAGGAGAATGACAAGCATTATCTATAAGTACGTTTGAAACGAGTGTTCACAAACTTTCATCAACGTATTTCCGAGCTTATTATCATTATTTTTGTTCGTACATCCGTGCAAAAATTTCAATGCCTAGATAAGCATCATATAAACCTAATAATGTTTAAATAAATCAGTTTGCAGAAAAGGAAAGGTTTTAATTTACTATTTACTAAAATTTCATTCATTGAGATAGGAAATCTGTACTTTTTCAAGCTGAATATTTAATGTATTATATGTAGATAAAATGTATGTGTATTGTGTACACTGTACATTGTACATACTACATGTTAGCATGGCATGATTGCATGTGCACGAAAGTTAATGACACAAATCTATTCAACATTGAACTTGGTTTCAATTGTTTATGACTTTGAGCGTTGTACATAGTTTTATGGTAAGCCATTCTATAGCATTACCTTTTCGGTTTCTAATTATATATTCTTGTGAACTATATGCATTTAACGTTTTGAAACTGGAATAAAAGTGACCAACTTTGGTCACTTCTACTTAGGTTTACTAATATTATGAGTCACAAGCATATCTAAAATAATTTAAATAAATATTATAAAGCTAGCCAACAGAAAACAAAACATATTTCTTATTAATTTTACACATTGAGCATATGTAACAATGGGTATAATAATTTTAGCCTCATTGCAGTCGATATGCGGCTTATAGAAGCAAGAAATATACGAACTTGGTGTGCTCTATAGATAATGTTACATGCAAAACGCATAAACTCTACACAATATTATAAATGTATAAAATTGACAAATGAAAAGTTGTAAAATACTGAATGATATTTTTTAGATTTTGATTCGCCTTGCTTGATCAAAATAAATGGAAAATTACAAATAATTTCCAGTTTATAGTTTGAATTTTCATCTCTAGCAGTAGCCTTTTCGAATCACCTTGCCACAGTTTCTGTTGTTTGATATTTGATATTTGATCTGTCATTCATAGATTCATAACTCATAGATTCATAACTCATAACAATTCACATTTTTCACATTTTTCTTCTCAATGGTCTAAGCATCGACTCTTCACTCGAATGCTTGAAGACCACATACCAAAATTTACACTGTAGAGCACCAGTTAGTTTGCCATAAAGTTTGCTGTGGCTTTTGAAATGTCAATTATTCAAAATGCGTGTTAATAAAATGACAATCAAATAGTAATTAAGTGCGTAATATAACGCGTTTTGAGTTTGGAGCTTTGTCGTAAAATTACAGTCAAAAGTCAAAGTAAATGACAACGAATAGGGAAGAGTTCATTATAATTCTTAATTCTGCTCATTGCCTTTATGTTTTCACGTCGTTAATTTTCCTTTCATAGTACATTATGTTCAAGCATACTTGTGTACAATATACACTGTACACGGTGCTTCAGTAAGTTCAAAGTTCAAATATATAATAATATTTTATACATGTATCTCAATATGATAGTCTATAAACTTCGGACAGTTAAAGTTTTCACCCATAAAATGTTGCTTTATACATCAATAGTCAACTTAATTACAATCAACCCTTTTGTGACTTTATGGTTTACTTGTAACCTTAACTGAAAAGTGCTAAGGCGAAAGAGTATAATGTGTGTTTCTATAATGTTGTCATTGAACTAAAAACCTAACAATTTATGCAATTAAAATACGCTTCCTATTTTTTGTACCTCTTTGATCCTGTTGTGTTTCGTGTTTATATCAATAATTACAATGGAGAGGGGAAAATGGAAATAATAACAAAACTATTTTCATTGATTGGGAAAATAATGTCATATTGCATGCAAAAATACTCTGTTGTTCTATAGTTATGATTTTGCACATTTATTTACATACAGCCATTTCTTGTTGGACGAAACTCAGATGGTTGAAATTCTGTCAATAACAAGATCGCCTGCTCAATTCGGAAGTACAAAATATCTGCAAGTTTTTTCTACCTTCAGGAGTCCTGTCAAAATTTTGGAGATCTTGGCTCACCGCACAATTATCAGGCACATTTTAGGATATGTACTTGAACTCGTGATAGCATAGCGTATACCTGAAATCGATCTTTATGGGTTTTGAGATTCAAAACGTCCCAACTTTTCCTGGACAATGTAGCAAAACGTTGCGGAAATTTTTTTTTTTTAGATCTTTTCCTGCACCAATTCTATTTGGAACATTTTGTACCTGAACAATTTCAAGCATCATGATTACCAATGAGATTGAGTCTTTAGAAATGCAATTATTTCTGCTAAATGCGTTTTCACTGCGCAAAATTTTGAGTTAAATTTAGAAATGTGATGCATAGAATTTCGATGATTTTCATTATTATTATAATGAATGTAAAATCATGTTATTATGACTAGTACTACCACAATCATTACCTAACAAAGTAAAAATAGCTACATATAAATGAAATTGGAAAACTCATCTACATACTTTTCCTCCTACACATTTAAAAATAAGGATAGCATGCAATAATTCAAAAATAAATGAAAAATTCTTTTAACTTTAAATTACTCGCATTGGCTTTATTATTCTGCTTAATAATTTGGATTTTTTACTAGAATTTTTGTTGTGTACAAAGTTCAATGTAGAAAATATATCATCGTACATCGTAGTCATTTTGAATGACAGAACTATATTATCTTTTAAATTCACACTTCATTTTGCATCCCATCTCTCATCCCTCATTCCAGTTGATGTGTGTTGTGACATTTCCGGCCTGTCATGTCATTTTACTGTCATTTCCGACGATTGCGAGGGATAAAGTGTATATTATATCACAAAACATGTACTTATAGGTATTCATATACCAATCATTACTAGGAAAATATTACCGAGATAAAAATTTTTGAAAAGTATGCATCTCGTCAACCGGAAATCGCATAATCTATTGTAAAGTTCAAACGTGGATTTCATCTGTACTGTGATCTCTCAAATATGTAAACCTTATTGCATTGAATCAAGAGTTTTCAATATCTTTATTTACATTCAGACTACAAATCCAAAACTTGAGTACATATTGTTTTGATCTGTTAATAGAAAAGATATAGACACATATTTTATTTATAGCATGTACCATGTACAGTGCGCAGTGTACAGTTTATGAAAAAAATAGTTTATCCAGTCATCAATTCAAACCTTGGATCAAAATACAGAATGAAAGTTTTGTAGCAAATTATGCTACCTAAGAGTTCAAAATATATCATAAAATCACTAATGTGCATGGATATGTTTATCTAATGTTTATTCAGAATCAGAATGAAATTACAAACAGCTATGCTGCTACAAACAGTTAGGACTTTAACATTAAAGAAGATGCATTCTAGTTGCTAAAATCTAATATTATCCATCGTACATGTTATGTGTTACAATAGAAAATAAAAGTTGAGAGGTTGTAACTAGTAACACATGTGTAATGTATGATGTGTAGTTGACTTGTTCTACCCCGTGTTTTTATTGTGTTCGTCAAAGAAACTTCATTACGTGACTCGTTTGAAGTTTTCGATTTTCTATTTTCCATATGATTGCAAAATGTTTTAATTTAGTGTGATGCATAGCTTATCCTTTAATTATTGAAAGGAAATAAGATCATAACAACATGTAATTTACTCGTTTACAAATTGTTAGGAATAAAGATTCAGTTAATTTGTTTAAAGTCTAAATTCTGAATTCATCTTCAAAAGGAACTATATGTATAGTCAAAAGTCAAGTTAGAAAACCTATGTGTAGTGTGTAGTAAACATGCACAATTCACAAAAAATGGATGATTGGACACACAGGCATATATGACCTTATTTGAAACACAGTTTTCCTCTCTCTTTCTCTGTCCCTCTGCTCTCTTCTCTTTTACAAATTCGCCTGAAACTAGAGATAGATGCGTGTATTATTTGTGTATATTAGGTAGATGGTCAAACAATGAAATCAAGCTGTGGTTCTGCTAATGCTCAATGCTCAGCATGTCTTTTAATAATGGTATAGTCGCCATCAGCACTATGTACATTGTACATTACTGGTTGACCAGACCATCATCATTAGTCGTAATATGCAAGAGAAAGACACTACTTGTAGATTATAGAAGACCACAATTGATTTAAAAGATAGATATACATATGTGCACAGAAATTATGGATAAATGTGTATATACATCAGCAATGGCAAAAAATACAAACCTTACCACTACGATATTTCCTATACCAATACATAGAGATGGGTATTTTGAGATTTTAGATGGCATACGAGTGCTGTACACCGTACACCAGCAAGTAAAAGTACAAATGTAAAGGCGTGTACAAAAGTGATACAGGTAACTGAGTACTGAGTATGCATACATGGGTATACTGTACACATAGTATATTCATCTCTAGTCTATGATTAATTATAGTACTCAAGTTTCAAGTTTTACATCCATGAACATAGAAGTGACGCTAAATAAATAACTCAACAGGCAAACTTGAATTATCTATATTTGGAAAATTTGATGCAACATCCAATACTACATTTTATATCTGTGTATCTTGTGTGTATCATTGGTACGAAATGACCATGGTCAATGACAATTTTTTAAACCCTTTAATTTAGAGTTATTATGATGTTTTATTCCAAAAAGATCCATTATTGCTGTACACTGGAGCAGGTAAAGATAAAGCATAGCAAGATTACGCATAACACATGTACATACTTACTGGTATTTAAATACAAAACGTGCAGTTGTTTTTAATTGTGTTTTTGCAAGCCTATGGTGCATCGTATATTGTATATCACATCAAAATCCAATAGAAAATGGAAATGACTTCAAATTATTCGTCTCAAATGCTGTCTCCTCTCTCTCTCTCTCGTACTCTCTATCTATGGATATCTGTGTACCATTGCCAATCTAACTGTAGGTTTCATGTATGAAATCATGGACAATGGGCAGGTGTATACACTCTGTTATACTTACAACTTACAATTTACATCTTGTAACACAAGGTTACATAAATAAAACGATAGACAAAAACGTATACATAATAAGAATGGTAAATGACTTGCCACTGGAAAGAGAATGAAATGCACCATAAAATAATAAAAAAGGGCCAAACGAATTCAAAGACGAAAAAAATTGCAATTTTTAGCATGCTTCTCCGTATAGTTTAATTTCCCTCATTAAGAGGTAATTCTTTACGAGTTAAGAGTTACATATACATACACTGCACACACATGAAGTATGATGTATGATTCAAGATGCAAAATGCACATACTAATAAAATATTGTGGAAACGATGGACAAAAATTCAAACATCAACAACAGGAAAAAACAATAATAAAAAAACGAATTAGGTTCTTTTTAAAAGGAAGTTCAATTACAAGCTCAGGTAAAGAAATCTGGCATGTGAAAAGATTAGTGTGACAAAACAAAGAATTTGATGAAATTTCAGGGAGAAACTGCCATAACATAATTATGCTGATTGGGAAGAAAGATAAAGCACGTGCATGGCATGGCATGGGATGAGAAGAGTTGGCAGACAATGAGATGCTTTTTATTATGCTTTACATACAGAATACAGACTAATCTAGAATCTAGACTAGACACTAGACTAAAGTGTACGACATGATTGTGTGTGTGTCTTGTGTACGTTTACTGATCACCTCCCTAAAATGTGTGTGTACATATGTATCTATATGCAGGAAAATGTGTTTACTTCAGGTTTCAGGTATGTACATATTGCATGCATTTATGTCATAAACATCAAAAGATCTTACAATAGCTCTAATTACGAGCAAACAATATATACTATAAGGTGACAAGTATACCGACACAACGCATTCATGGGACACATAAAAAAGAGTGAGTATGCACAAAAGAATTTGAGATTGGCGAAAGGATAAGAAGAAATGCTTTACTATTCTGAGTTTTTATTCAGTTTAGGCTGGTTCAAAAAATCTTAATAGCCAAACCATTTTTAAGTTTCTTTGTACCAAGATCCAAGATTACGTGTAAAATATAACATGTGAGCAAAATTTACAACTACATTGTACATTTGAACATATATACCTAAGTCAATACCTAGCTACTAATACAATACATTGATTTTATGATTCAAATTTCAAATACATCCTTTGTGTGTGTATTTTAAGATATTGTTAGCAAGCGAAAATTTTCGAAGTTTGATTTGTGATATTGTATTTTATAATACAATAATACATAATATAATATTATTTACGTTCATTCGGATAAGAATTTTATTATTTTATGATACGATATGGGATTTCGTCGTTCGTTGTCCAAATTCCCTATGAAAGTAACTTGATATTTTTGTCCAATGTTTTTTCTTGAAGTAGTGGGCCCATATAGGATTCCATGAACTGGTCTATGTATTTGAACTTTTCTTGCTTTTTCAATGTCATGTGCTTCGACTGTATAATATATGATGTTATATGATATTCATATTTCATATCCTTATTATTATGCAAAAAATATAATACATTTCTCTCACCCACACAGATAATGCTACGATGTACGATTCTTGATTAATTGTTACTATGTCTCTCTTCCCTTGTCCCTTTTGTTTGGAGTTTGGAGTTTGAAGTTTGCTCATAAAGTATAACTTTTGAGATGGATACATGGTATAATAATAATATGTATATACAGGAGGTTTTACTTTAAGGAGCAAAGTCATAAATTTCCAATATCATGATCAATTAGTCGACGATTACATTCATGTCCATAAGTATTATGTATTTGAAGCTGTTACAAGTTACCAGTTACAATAACCAATAACCTATCAGTTCACCCACGCATTTTTGATGGATTCTCAATTTGAATACATATTGTCGGGGAAGATTTTGAGTGAAGCTACACAAAGTATAGACAATATGCATATTTGTAGATTATTTATGAATTTGAACAGTGAGCATTGTTGAGACTCGAGACAAGATGATGAAAGTATGTGAGGCAGGATAAAAAATATTGAAATTCAGGACTATGAAACCATACATAAGCTATTTTAATTACACATACAAGCAGTTGCTATTTCACACTGAATTTTACTCTCATAGTATGAGAGTCTCATACCGCTAAAAAACTCAATATTTATAATGTATAATATTCGACGACTGTCGATGTCTATTGCAAACTCAAAAATTGAGGGTGTCTATCAATGATCAATGTTAAATATGTAATCTTATTTGTGTGTCCCAAATATAAAGATGCAAAATAACCTATACCTCTATATAGTACATGCATACATGTATGCAAAATTTATGAATTATGAACTATATTAATTCTGGATGAATCAAAAAAGTAAAAGCTATGATCAAAGATCAAAAAAGTTCCAAATGAAGACAACAGTGTCATTTAAATACATACAGAATTCATAATTACTTATTATTATTGCATTAATATACATTTTACATCATACATACATATTACAAATCGACATTTCCGACATTTAACCAGAAGGCGAATTCCGTACTTCTTACAAATTTGAACATTTGTATAATGTCTACTGTAAATTCATACATACATTTACTGTTGATATTATATCCAAATTTCATTTTCATTTCCAGTTTATTAATTGTCCTAATCCTGAGTAATCAATTAGTAGGAAAAATTAAGAACAAGCCACACACAACCCATAATCCACAATGTGTGTTGTGTTTTATTATAACCAACTACTTAGTATTTATAGTAAAACTTTAAGACCTACAACATGTACACTACTATATATTTGCATATTTTGATATAATATTTTTTCATATATACTACTTTTCAATAACGTTTTGCAGGGTTATAAAATTTAATAGCTATAGGTATAATGTAGTATGTAATTAAGGGGTATGTACTTATTTTACTATAACATTATTTTTTTCATTCTACGTATAAAAACAAAAACAGCTCATCTATTATAATATGACATTATATTTTATATGTATCGCAAGTATTACATTAAGAAAAACAGTTTTAAAAAATTCCTTACACACTAAATATATTTTACACAAAATTATCCGTACCATCATCATACATATTTCTCAACATATTGGATTCCACACTGCACCGTCATGAAAACGAAATGAACATTAAAACGTAAACGAATGAAAACACTACGGATTAAAGACTTTGTTTGCTTGTAATGAATGCAATTTTTCATAGTTTCATTGAGCTCAAAATAAATAAGTTATGATTATAATTTATAATGATAATGATAACAATAACTAAGTTTATAACTTATAACATTATAATACTAAATAATAATAATAATTCGATAAATGCGCTACGAAGGAGATCTTCACATGATAAATATAACCACGAACAAACTAGACCATAACAAACTATATGCATAATGTACATACATAAATATATTACATAATAACTTAACAAAAAGGTAAGTGAAATAAGGTCATTTAAAATTTTGTACACTTCTTTTTTGAAAAAAAAACGAAAAGGAACAGTACAATACAGGATATAAAACATAATTTTCATTATACATATTTATTTTTAATATTTATGTACTATGTGTGTTATCATACTGTGTGTTCATCGTTACTAAAAGAGACAGACAGGCCACTGTTGAAAAAAATTATTGACATGCCCTTTAGTGTGTACAATATTATACACGTGCTGTGTGCTGCATACAAACATACCGATGTGCATGAGGAAAAGTAAGAGTAACTCATCATCACAATATATTTTTGTACAAACCCAAAAACTTTATGAGATTTTTCCTCGTCAAATTCATAATATTTTATAGACGTTTCATTTAAAAGTCTTTTTGGGTTTATATAGTGTCTTTGCAAAAAATCTCACGACGACGAGCTAGTACTTTCCCTCATGTATATAGTACATTTTAAAAACATTATAGAGCTCTCAGTACATCAGTTCAAATTACAACTTCCAATAGAAATCATACAATTTATATATTGCTTTGTTTGTTTATTTACTTTTTTAATGAACCGTCATACAGTAATTGACGGCCTCTATTTAGTTATTTATTTAGCATTTTCTGCTTGCATTGAGCTGACATGGTTTCTTTCGTCTTGTGTTGGAAAGATTACAAATATTATAGTTTACTGGACTGTTATTGTACGCATATACATTAGATTTGAGTTGATAATCATTACAGTTACTACGACTCAATGTCAAATTTCAAACCTTAGGCAGTACTAGTGTAATAATATTTTAGTAAGGATGTTTATTGTGAGCAAAAACATTCAAAGTAAGTATATAAAGGTATGATCTCATTTGAAATCCTGCCATCTGAAATTCTCCTAATAATTAGATATTAGTATAATTCCAGGTGCCAGTATTAGCAATGAGATTGTTGCTTGAATAACAAAATATCAACAATGATCCATATATCTTTTAGCATTGGCATTTGTATCACAACACTATTCAATATTCAATGTGTCACTGTGGAAGTATAAAAGTCTACAAATGCTTACATACGTATGTGTACTGAGTTAAATTACCTTAATTTAAATATCTTTCAGACTAACTGAAGCCAAAATGAAGGCCAAGATTATGATATTTTTTAAATTGCAAAAACAACTCAAAATTCACAAAACTTTACTACTTTTAACCTTCTCTCGGCATTAAGTTAGTTTTTTTCCTACTAAATAGCACATCTACATGTATAACATATTGAACGTCTCTTATATGAATTCGGTATAAATTATTTGTATCCAGAATCTAGTATCTAGACATGTATTTAAATTTGACACAGAGAGGCAGTGACAAAATTAAGAGCAACACATATATCTGTAAATCTTTGTTTATTGAGGCAACAATGTTTACTTCTTTCTGACAGTGATCTTTGTTTTCTTATATTTTTCTCCATGTTGGAATAAGCAACAATTCATACCGGAAAAAATGTTCAAGCATACAATAATATATTGAATAATTCTATGAATTACATAATATATTATACTGATATTCTAGTACATGTGCATACATCGTGTTTACATACATTGACACTTCACTAATATGACTTGATTCTTAAAAACGAAGTCTTTTATTACACTGAAGTTTAAATCAATATGCTACTAAAGTATAAGTACATATCAAAGTATTATTGTATGTTGTATTGTATTGTATTCCATATATTATATGTAATTCGATTAATCATAAAACACTCTCTATATTATATATTATGCTCTACTTCTATAGTTAGTTTTTTGAACACAATGCATTTGTAAATTGTAGCATATTACTTAATCATTGTGTATGTGTATTTCTCTAATGAACTATTGAGAGCAGATTTTTCAGTCCCCCATAAATTTAAACATATGTGATAAGCCTTACTGACAATTTTAATTGTGAGTAAAAATGGTTGAAAGATGAAAATTCAGTACACTGTATATTTTAAATATAGTTTATAGAACATCAGGTATTGCTATACTAAACGTTGTAATTTGCAATATCATTATATTATTATTATTCCGTCTACTAAGTCCTTTAAACTTGAAATTTACTTATTTTTCATGCTTTCTCCACAAAGTATCAACTTTAAAATCAATTAGTTGTTACAATATCATAAATAGCTTCCCTTTTGTTAAATTAAAGTCATAAACACTATTAAAACTTGAGCTCAAACATTAATTATTAATGACCAAACATCTCAGTTAAAAATGTGTCTGAGATTTTGAGGCATGTCATTTTATTTGTTTCATTTTTAGTAAAATATATAACTATGAGCAGATTATATACTTCTCAATTAATTATGCACTAATACCGATTTCGTACATCAAAAAGCAAAAGGGAAAGTGTCACCTATAGCTGTAGTAGTGAACATTTTCAGTATTAAAAGTCATGCATATAAGCTCTAAAACATGTAAATGTTAACCTACGAAAAAAAATTTCGGTTTCAAAATTTTTCAGTATGTTATAGTGTTTAGCATCTAAATCAATACGCCACTCACAATGAAATTTGAACATCAGTCGGTTTTTGTATCAGTTTTAGGATACACACTTATAGTACAAATAAGAAATTATTGTTTTTTATAGCCCTTTATAATTTCAGCTTAGTGTGTCAACAGCATTTTTCAGAAATCATGTTTTTAATTTTGTATGATGGTATGTCTTAACTCTAATATGAGGACTTGTTATTTATTTATTTGCTCACATATAATTTCCTTATGTGTCTAGAATAACCTCTTTTAACCTTTGTAACATTAGATTTTGTACACATAAAGAAAAGATAAGTAAACTGATGAACCACGTACGTGAATGTTTTGACTTTTACGAACACATAAATATATGAACAATTCAAAATGTTTTAAGCCCTCTTTGGATTTTTGTAATACATAATACACAGAGTAGCGAGTAACTATTATAATAAAATAATTATTGATACCACTGATACAAAATTTGTGAATGACAAACAAACTGGTGTAATAGATAATATATAATCATTAATATATTTTTCAAAAAATATTATGGCCTGTTTCTGAATCAAATTTTTAAGCAAGTGTGTGTTTTATGGCATATTATAGGGACAACTTACAATAGAACTGTTGAAATGTATATATATATATATCTGAATTAAAAGATTCCCTGTCATATCGATTACATAAGAATGTGTGTGATACTGCATGTTGACCTGGATTAGGGTGCCTTTATACATGAACTATGTATACATAATATATTTTGAACACTTATTTAATTAGATTTTAAGACATGATTACCTACATGGAGTTAGCGAGAGGAAACTATACATGAAAAAATGGCATATTTCATAATTATTATAGTCAAATGTTTTTGTTTAACTTAATGCATTTGTCGATAAATATATAGAAAACTTTTCTATTTTAGAATGTATAAATTCCACCTACTTATTATATTATGTACCTATATCATACTAATATTTAAAACTATAATTATTCCCTATAAATACATATTTTTGTAGCATTGATTTATAGAATCTTGGGAGAAATCTGTCTTCACAACAACGATGGATTGATAACAATTTGTTGTTGGTTGAAAACACATATATATGAAATTCTTAATGAGCTGCAATTCTTAATGAACATGTTTTTAGAATAACGATATTATATTGAGTCGCACAAATATTATAGTATGGTTTCTCTAGAGTATAAATTGTTGTATTAACTTGTACGTATATTGGCATTTTTTTCCATTATTAGACGCATTGCATTACGATTAAATGTATATTAAGAGTACTTATCATCCATACATTTTTATGGCTATAACTGTTGTATTGTTGAAAGATTATACATAGTACTTTTCGTTGTTTTAAACTTGCCTATTTTTTGTACAGTTTCATATGAACACCGTGATGCACACACGACAAAACATTCGTACGTTTGTTTACAAAAATGATGACTCGTACTGTTACTGTATTTTCTTTTTTATATTCTGTATTTCATTTCAGGCAACCTCAAATGCATATTGTATATATAATCTGTAACTCTTTTCGGAAACAAACGAAATACCTATAACTTACACATACATGTACATGTCAACACATCTCATAGTAATAATATCACATCTAATGATGACACAGTACACTATGCACTGATTAATTTTTAAGATGTGGAAGGTTTGATTTTTCCGAGACATTACTATGAGACTGTTTTCTTTTTCCTATCTTTGTTACTCTTATTTAGACGACCATTCTTGAGAACATATCCGTGTTAATAAAATTTCTGCACCATTTTCTTTTTTTTTCTCACTGTTCACTCTCATGGAGTATTATATTATCGTCAAGATTTTCTCAAGTTTCTCTAAATCCAAGCCAAAATATATCCAAAGTAAAGAAGAATTACGACAAGGTATATAAATAATTATGTACACACATGTGGATAATATGGATACAGATATTTATTTATATCACTCGTCATGTATATTCTTTCTATCTTTGTCCTATATAACAAATTAAACACGAACTCGTCTAAATATTTACAAACGTTTTCATCTTTTTTCAATATACTTTTACTCTCTCTACTGCTTTACCCATATATTTTTAAATTTTAAACTAAATTTCTTGAATGTCTTGAATAATCAATTGCTGCATGGACTATATAAGCTATAATATAACAATGTATTAAATTGCCAATAACAAAATAGTATTATTCGTTCATTTATCATACTGAACGATAAGAAGTGTGCATGTAATATATATATATATTTTATGTAGTCTTTTCATTATAAAATTTGAATACCTATATTGATTTTTTTAAACTTTTGTTGTTGTTGTTATATTTTTGTCATTTATGTTGAAATTTTCATCAGTTTTTTTCAGTACATCAATTTAATTTTTTTTATATAAAAAAGTCTATTATATAATGACATTTAGGGTTTATAAATATATTTTAAGTAGTAGAAAATAGGCACTCGAGTAGGTATATGTATATATATATATATATATATAATATGCATGATTTTTTATACATAATGTTACCTTGTATTTCTGATAAAGTTTTTTTTAGGGATTTTGATAACACTATATATATACTCAGTTAATTACGAATCATTTACTATTTCGTACCAATTTTTCTTCTTTGTTTTGTTTATCTGTCTATAAAAAATTCTTCCTTTACATTGTAAATAATTGAGCCTACTATATTTATATTGTATAGTGTGTATAGGTAAAAATATATCAATACTATACATTATCTAGATAATACTTAAGGACATTTTTGTGTATACATTTGATGTGTGATAGGATAAAAATAATAACTGGGTAAAGCAGTGAGAGTTTAAGAGATTTATATATATATATATTTAAAAAAAGATGAATAAAAAACCGATATTGGTCTCTTTATAACGACGTTTGACACAACATAGAGTTTCTCGTAACAATGGCATTTTGATACTGAAAAAACTTCATCATGATGCATTCAAAACGTAGCAGTCTGGCAGTGACTTTTGCTTTTGCAGTAGGTCAAAATACTTTGAACCCCTTTGCAATCAACCTTAACTCCTATATCTTACATGGTTACCTTACCTTACCTCACCTATATCATATTATCATATATCCTATACTTAGCTAGAAACAATCTTTTGAAGTAGTAGTAGTAGTCGCATAATAGTAACAGTACGTTGTCATCATTAAACGCGTTTCCTAATAATTCATTTTTACAAATATACAGAATACACCATTACATTATATGATATAACCTAGAACCTAACTTGTAACAATACTTCCTTCCTTTCAGTGTACTTTCCTTGAAAAAAAGAAAGGTTTTTTATTTTATTAAAAATATCTACTATACAAGTCGACCATATTTCATAATATGTTTACTAAAATACACACGTATATATGCATATTACTTTTATGTTTTATGTATATCCTATTTTTTATTCAAGTACCACACAACTAATGAATGACATTATTATTATGTATCAAGCCTTTTCTATGTCTATATAGAATATATTATATGCTCCTACTTCTTGTCTTGATGTTCTGTCTACACAGATAAAAAGCCTATAATATTATATGTAGTTTTATTTAAAATGTTTTCTGCTAGAAATAACATTGTATCGTATATGTGTAGTGTACATATACTATATATGTATGCATCAATAAATACCGAATACAATATATCATAATATGGATGAACCAGAATGTCAGGATTACCTCTTTCTATACAATAATGATAATACGAAAGTACATATATATATATATGTACGCAATTACGTTACTATATGCAATAATTTATCAAGTTTCTTGTGTATAATATATTTTAAACTTAATAATATTCTAGAATAATAGCTAAAAAACGACGTTTTGATACGACTCCTCTTTCACTACATATTTCATCAGTCCTCATCGATAATAACAAAAAAAAATTATTTTCTTGCACCCCTCACTTTTGTTTGCTCGTCTCTTGATTTTAAAAAAAAAAAATCTCACTCATAATTAAAAGTAAATAGTATCATTTATATGATAATAAATACAATATATATAAGCAGTTGTCCATTTATCGAAATTGAAAGTAATGAGTTTAAGAAAGAGGGGATGCGACTTGCAACCACTCTTGACAAGAAGAAGGGTTAAAAGAGGTTTCACAACTTTTATATTGTGTACCACAAAAAAAAATAATTATTATTGTAATAAATATTTTGGTGGCGTACATTTAAAAAGTAAATGTACGTACATTATTTATATTATTATACGTTATAAGAATATTCTTAAAAATCACTATCATGATTACTTTTGGTTTGTATTGAAATTGTATAAATATGTATTGTTCTTTTACATGTATACCTATATTTTGATGATAGCTATACTAAAACCTACAGTAAAGAAGTGTGTAAATATAGTATATATAATGTTTTGAGACCAATATTAAACTCTCTGTGGGTAGATTAAAAAACTATTTGTCGTTTCATTTCATAAAAAGGTTATAATATTACTCCTGTTCTCGAATTTGTAACGATTTCGTTATTTGTTTGCAAACAAAAAAAAATTTGTCTACATGTCTTATGCATGTAAAATATACATTTTATAATATAATCGAATGTCTCGAATTTATAAGGCTTCAAGTGCTTTGCGATAACACTGAAGTACATATTATTTATAGAAGAATATACGGTATATTTTGTATAAATAACGCCGAATACGATATCGAATTGAACGAATACGAATCGAATTGATAAAATATTAAATATACTTGTCGAATTTTTCGAATTTTGTAATCTTTCTTATGATTATAATAAACGAATATCCTTTTGTTTTTCGAATTTCAAATTGGCATCTTTACCTACACATTTTTTTTGTTTCACATAAGAATATTATATCGACGAATCGGAATTATTTTCGTTTACTGGTCAGAAATGTTGCTTTAAAAAAATAAATTCACTGATTATAGAAGGTATGTTTTGAATGTTTTGTAATAACAACGATAATATAATAACTATAAATAATCAAGGACTTCTTCCTCTCAATTCCCGTTGACTTTCAGTTTTTAAAAAACCCTCTAAGTTAACAGTGTATTGGTTGTTTTTGAATGACTCTAATGTCATGATATATAGGCTTGAGCTAAATAATGAACCCAGTCATCAAATTCGTCATTACTACTACTATTTGATGTTTCATCGAATTCACAGTACCCTAGCGATGATGATGATGATGCTGATGACGACTCTGATTCCATTTTGACATTATCGTCACTATCTAGTACTGACCTTGCTGGTGATGAGACTGAAGATACTGATGAAATAGATGCGGATGATGACGATGACGAAGAAGATGTGTATAACGATGCTGATGATGATGTAAGAGAAGAGTCTGACGTTGATTTTTTCCACTTTCTCTGTGCTTTCACTTTTCTTTCTGGCGGAAATAAACTTGGATATAGCTTTCGTATTTTATTTCTTGGTATACGACGAAATGGAACGAGACGAGCTGCTACATACTTACTTTGTGGTATCCATTCATCCGGAAAGCTACAAATTTAATCATATTATACTTGTTTTAGAGATATTACAGTGTAGTCAAAATAATTCATATATATAATATTTTGATTTAAGATAAATTTGAGATAAACTAAGTCTGTATAATTTTGACAGTTTTAACATGAAAAGTGTAAAAGATGCTTACACGTCACAAGGGTGCCATCGTACTAGCAATTGAGGTTCTTGATTTTCTAAGACCCTTTTGCCTAAAACCTAAATAAAGTTAAATAAAAATAATCAATTTAACATTATTATTTATTTATCATTTATCACCATGAACAAAAAAGGATAATCAAAGAATTTAAAACGTTATAATGTTACATTACTTTTAGTACACAAACATATGTATAACATTTTATGACTACTTTTTTTAATTACCTCTGAATGAAATTTACAATCGTGTTGATTAACTTCTTCTATCGATACTGAAGTCGATAACCTATATTTAATCACCTCCATAGTGTGTTTGTCAAAGTAGTCTACATGTTGCCCTGAAAATTTAAAGATGATACATGTTAAAATTTTGCTCCCAAAAAATTTAAACATTTGAAAACAACATAAGTTTGAACACATGTAAGAGGGAAGATGTAAAAAAGAGAGAAAAACGAAAACTATTCCGTTATAATATATTATATTGCATAATAAAATTATAACGAAACTAAATGTCACAGTATTATGATAAAAAAATACAGAATAATGAATAATATATTATACCTTTATGGTGTCGTAAATGGCGAAGCCGTAATTTCTTGCGTCTGGCTGCAGCTTTTGATGGACTGTTCTGGAGATTACGATTTGTCATGGAGCCATTTGTACCAGTCGTACCATTTGTGATGTGAGTATTCACATGCCAGGTTAGTTTTTTCTATAAAAGTTTATTTAATCAAAAAGAGTATGTTAAAATTTGTAAAATAAAAAATCTGCATGAAAATGCATTGCATATTATATATTATTATTCTCCCTTTTAATTTTCACAGTTTTGACTTCTTGGTCACATTGTAAATTGTACGTAATTTACAGAAAAGCAATCTAGAAACAACCCCAATCCCCCTTAAAATACTACCCAATACCCATTCAAGAACTTTCGTCATTTTGTAACGCTGTATATACAGACTCTGAATTCTTCATCTGTAGATGTTATTTAGATGAAAATTCTTGAGGAAAAATTCTTACCTGGGAGCAAAAGGAGAGTCCACAGTTTGGAATGATACATTTGAAGGGCTTGTTACCTATAAAAATAATAAATGTATTCAATTAAAAATTGTCATTATTTTAATTTCAATTTTAAATTCATTGATAATTATTAATTATTATTGATAGTGAGCATTATATTATATTGCTAAGCTTTTGTTATATTTGAAGATAGAAGTGGAATATCCTTCGCTGCTTATGTACACACTATAGTAACAGAGTCTGTAACCATGGAATTTAAAAAATTCAGAGAAGGATATTCCACTTCTATCTTCAATTTAGTCATAACATATATGTAGATTGAAAATAAAGCAATATTTTACGAACTTACCCCCATGGAGTAGTACATGACGTTCTAGCCATGATCTTGAACAAGATTTTTTATTGAACACCTTACAACCCTTCCAGAGACAAATGAATCCTTCATTTTTAGTTTTCTGTGGTGAAACATGGAAAGCCTTTGGAAAAAAATAAAACAAAATTGTGTTTTTTCAAAATATTTCAACAACAACAAAATTTAAAATCTTAGTATAAGACATAAGATAAACATAATTAAATATTGTATGTAATTCAAGTAAAAATAAAAACTCACCTGGATATGCTCTAAGATATTTAAGTTTGGATCTGCAGCTACTGGACAATCTGTCCAGAAACAGCTGTTTGGTTTAAGTGATTCCGCATTTGATTTATTAGCAGCAAGTGGATCTGTGACTTTATTATTACTTGTTATTATTGTTGTTGTAATTATAGATTTACTACTACTGTTGGATACGTTTGTAGTGGTTGACTCGGAAAAAGTAGTTAGTTCAGTTACTGTTGATTTACTCGATATAACTGTTGTAGCACTTGATGAGTTGGTAGAGTTATCATTATTTTGTAATTTACGTTTTCGTGTCCCTCCTGGCGATATTGAGGGAACGGATGT
This sequence comes from Sminthurinus aureus, assembly GCA_034698265.1. NCBI lineage: Eukaryota > Metazoa > Arthropoda > Collembola > Symphypleona > Katiannidae > Sminthurinus > Sminthurinus aureus. The sequence goes on along the minus strand of JAQGBH010000261.1, from coordinate 18,618 downwards.
GACTGAAATTGCGGAGGAATTGGAGGAAGAAACAGAAGAACAACATGACAATGAAGAAGAGAACGGCGATGGTGCCGGAGACGAATCGTTGTTACTATTACTACTACTAATACTACTACTCGATTGAGCACAGAATTTACTGTTGCTATTGTCACTATTTGATAATTGTAAAAAAATTTGGCCAACTAATGATGAGGATGAAGATGATGACGACAATGATGACAAACTAGAAGAGGAAGAAGAAGATGATGATATAGATGCCGAATTGGAGCGATCATCATCAATATACTCCAGAGCAGGAGGTGTGGGTAAGTCATCGGTGGAGGAGTCTGAGGAAACAGAATTTGGAAAATTTATGGGTGATGATGACAATAGGGATGATTCCAAATCATTGATGAGTTTGGGTGGGGAAAATTCTGCTGGTGATGATGATGGGTGATGAAACAATTCCGATATTCTTTGGCCAACTTCTACTGAGTTTTCAGTCTTCTTTGGTCCACTACTACTATGAAATTGTGGGAAGGGGGATGAAGAAGAAATAGATTTGGGAGAAAATTGCGGTTTCGATTCTATATTTTTATTACAATAATTATTGTTAGTTTTATTATTATTATTATTATTAGGAACGGGAATGATGTTGGAACTGCTAATGCGTGGTTTTTTGCGAGCAGGTGATGTTGGCAGTGGTGAATTGTCCTTGCATCCTTTTTTAGTCGTCGTTTTCTTTGTCTTCGTCGTACTAGTATTATTATTACTACTACTAATCGTAGCTTCAGTAGTAGTAGTAGTAGCTGTAGTATGATTATTATTGTATTTAGAGTTTTTATGAGTGTTACTGTTACTAGTATTTTTGTTATTATTAGTCTTGATCGTCGTCGTCGTTTTGGTAGGGGTAGTATTTTTGTTACTACAGGGAGTATCAGTTTTAGTTGATACAGTAGATTTGGGAACACTAAGAATTATTACTTGGTTTCTCTGGCCTTCATGTAATATAAATTGTTTAGTTGCTCTAAGATTTGGTACTTTGACGATGGGTTGATACTCGGCTTGTGTGAGTGTGAGATCTGGCATATTGTTATGGTCATCAGAGGAGGATTTACTATATGTCAACGCCGTTGCAAAAATATTATGAATCCTTTTTTTGGCATTTATTCCATTACTACCATTATTGTTACTATTATTATTAATAGTAGTTGTGTTATTACTAGTAATTCTTGCATCACAGCTAAAAGGATTATTTGTGTTGTTGTTTGTTTTTAAACCTTTTGTTGGTTCCAGGATTTTGGTGGAATTTGTAAAACGTGCGAGGCTTGATTGTGTCTTTGGAATTTGAAATGAAATGAAATTGGTCACATTTATTTTATTTGTACTTGCAGTGTCCAAAACTGAGGAAACAGCCGTCATGGCTGAGGGTGACGACGACAACAATGATGAGGACGACGGAGACAAAGAAGAAGTAGAATTAGATGATAAAGAAGAGGAACAAGATGAAGAAAAACAAGTATTAGAGGAAGGAGATGGTGATGACTGTCCTATTTCCGGTATAAAAGAAACTTCTACATCTACCAGTGGCGTTGGGGATTCTGATGATGATAATGGACTTTCAGATATACAACTACCGACATCCGAGGGCTCGGAAGAACAATCACAACATGGTGAATACGGTGATATCAATTCGGGAGAATCACTAGGACTTAATGTTGCCACACCACTGTTCATGAAACAAAACAAAAAAAAGAAAAGAAAACAATCATTAGTACTCATTTTTCACAATCAGTTATATTGCATATTACATTAAAACTACAATAATATGTTCTTAGTACTTTAGCTGAAGATTAATTTTTGGTTTTTCATTGTCAATTTTGAATTACATTCACCGTTTAGCATTCTCAATAAGATGCGTATATACACATGAAATATGGAACATTTTTATTGAATCAAAGTGGTCAAAGATCAAAGAGATAGTGGATACATAGATACATGTACAATCTCTCGATTATCAAAATGTTATACAAAGTAATCAACAATGTATAAACAAGTAATAAGTAGTAAAACCACTCGTATAGATGTTAATTATTACACATTAAAAACCTCATTACTGTTTACTTAAAGTAATGTCCAGTATGTACAATGCACAATGTACATTGTACATGGTTGCCGAAAAAAACAACAACTCAACTTTTCAGTTGAGTTTTCAGATTTGAATCACTATAATATACTCACTTATAGACAAGAGATGAGAGACGGGAAAGACGGGAGATGAGAGTAATGACTTTGTGTCTTTCTTAAAAACTACAAAACACAACTGAGATGATTTTAATGAATGAAAGTACCAGATAAATCTTTGTACAAATGCATTACGCATACACATACAGTATCTACAATCTACACATAATATGTATCATCCATACTTCAGCATTGTTGTTGACAAACCAACAAGGCATTCACTTGCAAATGTATGCATAGTGTATAGAGTACAGCGTGCAGACTGTAGACACATGTTTATGAATGACTCACCGTTCCGTCTCATCATCTACAATCTACAATATGTATTATGTATTACACATTGCCAATCCGTCATAAGTCATAAGGCATTCGCCATTTACCATTTACCTAACACACCTTTATTATTTACATCCGCTCTCTATATTTTTTTTTACACATTTAGTATCTCCCCTGGTTATACTTGATCCTCACAGCCGTAAAAGACAAAGTATGTACAAATATGAGCAAAATGAATGAATGAATGAATGACTGGCTGAATGAACGAATGAATGAACAGTATCTGTGGAGAGAGAGAGAGAGAGAGAGAGAGAGAGACAGATGCTTCATTAAAACAAATACACACATTCAAGTATATTTGTATACTATGTATATGTGATATGTGTAGAGTGTACAGTGTACACTGTACATGGTACATGATAAGTACAATGTACTACTACTACTACAAAGTAAGTATTACGTAAAGTTGCGTACTTGGTGCGTTATTATTATTATTTTTTGGGCAGACAAAGACGTTGTCTACCGTTTTGCCATTTTCATGTAAGTTTCTAGTATCTACATTCTACATATTATATTATTTGTATAACATTTTCACTTCCTTTCTTTAGCATCTGTTTCCATAAACTGACATAATAATATATTATAAGTATACCATAAAAAGTTCATGAAGAGCTTGAAGTAAAATGAAATGTGAATAATAGTGAATTTTTGCTTTTATTTTTAATTGTTATTATCTATCAACCTTCATGCAAGAGGAAGTTCAGTAGTGTGTAATTTCAGCTCGTAGTACTGTCTCCAATTCACTTTCCCCTGTGGACATCCAAGATCCAACAACTATTTAGATATAAATGTACCAGAAAAATACGAATCTAGAATCTACAAAATTTGAATATGTTAATTATAGTTACAGTCGAGTTTGACTGTAACTCACTGTCAGTATCAGCAATCTATACAGAATACATTGCATTGTACACATTAAATGCGTATTCGCCAGAGGGTTTTAACTCATGCTTACTCCTCTCGTTTCTTTGTCACTTGGACCACTAACCACTACTACCGGCCTTAAACATAAACATGCACTTGGGCATATACATATGATATTATGGTACATTTGCATTTTGTATAGAACAAAGCAATGCAATGTTATCCTGTTTCTGTATTCTGTATTTTTTGAAAAAGTTTTAAACTTCATCAGTCATCAGGGAGTATTAAATATGTAACATGCTATAGCATGGAATATGGGATAAAACGGTTGCAAATTCCCCGCAGTCTACATATTTATTTCAACATCAATACGCATAAGTACTTTACTTTCTATTTTCTACATATATAATTCCCATTCTGAATTCTGACATTGACAGACCAGAGTAAGCATATCTGACATCTGACAATGTCATTTGGTTTACCATTGTCCGACCTCTCTCCATTTTTCTCAGGTGTATTTCCGAGCTCTCCATTTCAGTTCATTTCATTCCACATCATTCCACACATCCCCAGCTGTATTAAATAATAAATTAAATGTTTCCTGATGCTGAAACCTGAGACCACATGACAAAGATGAGAAGCTTTTCTAGATTCTAGATTATTTGTTTTTGAAGCCAAGAAATGCTGAATAATTATTTGGGCAATTGCGGAAAAATGCATGTCAGATTCAGTATGATAATTTTAGATAAGTAATTATTTGTGACTAAACCGATATTTCTTCTTCCTTTAACCAACAACCAACGCACAAGAATTTATCTTAAATCTGAGATCTGAGACACAGAGGTAGTAAATAGTAGATACAGATAGTAAGATTTTTGCGGGTTCCGTTTATGCATGGAACCTAAGAGTGTGAAAGAGCAAGAAAATCGGTTTGTGACATGAATGTTGATGTTGGCCGCGTACAAGGACGTTATCTGTAATAGCTGTAGACATGATGCATGTATCTGTATGTAAGAATCTAAGTAGATGCGGATTTTCTCGTCTTCAAAATTGTAATGCTTGAACCAATCTGAATCGGTGTATGTAAGTTTTATATTCTATATATTGATACACGCAGATCTAGTCTTGCACATGTGGTTAAGAGTTAAGAGGACGTATAAAACATCGAAATACGACTTCCCAGCTACAAAGCTATACACACGACACGAATAGCAGCAGCAGCAAAAGAAGAAGAAGAGAGAAGCTCCAAAAATATAAAAAGCTAAAAGACCGGCATTTTTATTGCGTACTGAGCGAAAAAAATTTTGGCTTTAGACTGACAACTGACTAGATGCTAGATGTTCCATAATCCAGATTCTAGAATCTAGAATCTAGAATCCAGACTTGCACACTATCCTATTCATTTAGTATGTACTGTATATTATATTATATTATATTATGTATTGTACTATGCTCGGTTTTGTGTGTTGTATTTTGTATAGTGCATTTTTAGGTATGCATGTGTGAGAAAAACGCGTCTACGCAATCATGACCATCAGACAGACTTAGAGAGATAGACAGACAGACAGCCCGCCGTAAGTACAACGGATATGTACGAAATCTAGAACTAAATACTAAATACATCTATATATAAACATGTGTAGGTACTAAGAATTTAGAATGTAAAGTTGAGAGAAACTTAACATGGAAAGCACGGGAAGGATGTCTGTGTACTGTGTGTGGATAGAGAGAGAGAGAGTTGGGATTGACTGAAAAGCATTATACTAGAAAAGAAGCGCTATATATTATTATATCGGTTTCGTCACTGCCTATTGCCTTCGTAAATGTCGGAGAGAGAAATGCACCGTAGGTCTTCGGTGCTGTGCCAATCCAATGCCATTGTCATTGAGTGAGTGAGTGAAAGAGTGAGTTGAGTGAGTTCCATTGCCATTGCCAATGCCATGCTGTATTCTGTAGTCCTATATCCTATGTATGTAATATGTATGTAAATAGACTACATGACATGGAATCGAGTTGAGTGCTCTCCCCTTCATATCACCATGACAATACTTACTGGATGATCATCTCACGAGTCCCAATAGTCTCTCTCTTCTTTTCTCAATCTCGTTCTCGTTGTCCTTCTCTCTTATACTTATACTTTGTACTGATTCTTTTTTCCTATCCAAATCCAAATACACCCTACAAAAATCATACTGGATCTACTACACATGTACACAGGGCATGTACTAACCCTGCTGAATGTACAATGTATATATGTGCATTTGTAGTAGGTCTACAGGACAATGCAACAAATAATTCATGCAATATCCTGACCAACTCCACGCAGCTTCCAGCTTTCTTTCTTCCTTTTTTCATCTGTATACAGGGTACAGTGAGCAGTGTGCAATCTACAAGTATACACACAAAACTTACAATAATGAAGCCTGATCGTTCCAGGATAGAGATCAAGTTTGGTGGTAGTATATATAGTACACGTCTAACGTATAGGATATCGTAATCGTAGTGGTGGACGTTGTGATTCACAAAACAAAACTTCAAGTACAACCCTCATCTTTCTCTATTGGATATTGGACAGAACCAACTCGGATACTCGGAGACTTCATTTTGGACAAACCCACGCCGAGAATTCCCCTTATTTTTCTCCAATAATTCCTTCATTTATTTCCTTGTATTGATAGAACAACAATACTAGAACCTAGATACATCATTCCATCCTGTGCTATACTATTGACTACCAAAAGTTCTGAATGAACAATATTGTAGATTGTAGTAGTCCGTCGTACAGTTTCCTCCACACTCATCTTCAAAAATTGACAGGACAAAGAGAAGTGTTTTCAAAAAGCCATGAATGTCTATTGGTTTTCTCCTTTCCCAATTTCATTTCAAGTATAGCAGATTTTTCCGTAATGCATAATATATCATTTTAGGCATATAATCAGCAACATATTATGTATAACATACACATTATATACCCATTCACCATCTTCCCCTCCGGTTTCAAATTATCACACACAGTATGCATTTTGCACAGATATTTAGGGTACTAAATGTAATTATTTTGCTTCTTAAGTTCATTACAACCTATTGATTGAGTCTATTACGCACTATATTATTGATGCTTTATTCAGCTACTTCGGAGTAAATGTAGAGGGTGAAGGGTATGTAGTAGCTCAGATCTATCTGGATACTAGAATACTTGTTATAATGAAAAATCTCAATGCATACAATAAGAAAAATAAGATGAGTTTGTTTAAAGTTTAAAACAGAACAAAACCTTGAAATGTTTGTACCTGTACAACATGCATTTTTTTCTGCATGGGTACTTTAGTACTATACCACTAGACACAACACAAAAAACAAACATGTCTCAAGTCTGTATATTGGAAAGAATTTGTACTTTTTCATTGCAATTAGTTTCCTGGAGAGAAAACAAGGGAGGAAAATGGATTGGTTCTATATTCTATAAAGTCAAAATATGTAATACTTGCCATGTGTATAAATGCACAACATATTCAATATTCAAGGATGAGAAAGGCACCTATAATAAAATAGTTCATTGTTTCACCTTTACAATAATAAAAATACCAAAGATCAATGTTCTGCAGTTCCATATCCAAATGCTCAGTGTGATTTTCCTATCTTGTCCGTTTACTCAGTATACTCTATCTACTAGCCACTGTCTACTATCTACACACATGATATGTAATCCGATTGCTGTTAGGAAATGGACATCCGTGATGCATACTTTATGCAAAATAATTTTTTTGTAGCACCTATATAAATTTTTTACTTTAGCAACATTTACAAAGACCAAATACTACTTAATTTTTGAAAGCCGTTTCATCATAAACTATAAAATAAAATCTGTCTGTAGACACTAACAACTAGTCACTAACAAGCATAGAGCAAAAAATACAAAATACAGAGTTTGAGAACTTGCATCGGGAATAATTTAAAGGCAAACTAAACTATTCAAAAATTGAAGTCTGTTATAAAAACCATCAAATTTGCTATCAGTATAGAAATAAAAAGTACTATTTTAAACCTTAGCTATTTTAGTGTTTTTGTTTTAGGGCATTCAAAAACATAAGACGTCTACAGTTTACACAAAACCTGACAGAAAAAAGACATTATGCCTGCTCAAAATTTAGAATACAGAATACAGACACTACTCAAGACTCAAAACTCAAAACTCAAACTCAAGGTTCAAAACATGAATGAATTATTATTATCATGATTAACTCTGACAGTAATTTGAGTTCATGTTTTTCAAAAAGAGTTTCCATAAAAATGACGGAAAAAGAAATACATTATATATGGTTTACATGTCCTAAGTCTTATGACTCGTATGTATGCACAAAATTATCCAGCATTACAAAATTTAGAAAAAGATATTCATTTGTATGACTCTGTGCGTGTGCTTGTGGATGACTAAATAGAGAACGCATTACCCATGTATAATATATAATGAATATTAGATATTAGAATAAGAGCTTGCCCTTGTCTTTTTTATCATTATATTTTTCTATTTCAGATAAAATGCCTAGATATGTATGTGGAGGAACGAACGAGCAAAATATATGTATCTCTGGTAGATAAATGGTGGTTTTGAGAAAACAACTAATCGCCAGTAGAAAACTATTAAGGTGAGTACAACAGGATGAACCATAAAAATCAGTTAATGGCACAAAGTACTCTGCGTGTATCGTATATCGTACATCTTACATCGTATAATATGTGTAGGTAGACTAGACCAGTTTGTTTGTATGCATGGAGCATGGATCGTGTGTATTTGTCAGCGAGTATCACAAGAAAATATGTAGAGTGTAGAATGTAGAGGCATAGAACATATACGTACATACTTGGAGGATTTACATAATGAAATACACAGGTGAAAAAGTATCGAGCTACAATTTGATCCTTAGGCTTTTTCTGCTTCTCTCCTTCACTATTTTCTCTTGCTGTCAGGGTAGGTAATTCCGTGAGCGTGAACTAAGCTCAAACTCAAGCACAACTGTGAACTGATCGTCGTAAGTAATGTTGAGAATGATAACTAAGTCGAAATCATCCAGCATACAGAATACAGAAAGTGTAGGTAGAAAAGGTACCTCTATTTTAATAGTTGTAGAATATAGAATATAGAATACCTGTACGAGAGGACCAGAATAGGTAGAAATGAATGTATTCAGTGTTCAGTGTGCAGTGTTCATGTATGAGTTTCTTTGACTTGGTTGCTTTCCAGCGTCATCCCTTGTGCATATTCAAATGATTCATTCCGTGGCTTTTTTAACATGAAGGTATTTGTACATTGTACACTGAGAACAACGGAATATCCTGAATATTTCGTACTATTCGTTCTTTGTTCACTGCAAATTCTAAATCAACTTTTTTCATACCAAAAGTGAGAGAGGTACAATAAATTATCTCTCCATCACCATCACCAGCATCATTTACAAAATTGCAAAAGAGTGGTCAATACAAGTTGATTCAGTGAACTTGATTTTAAAGGAGAAGAATCAAGAAAGCTTTAAATGTTTAGAATTTAGAAGGAAACTCCTACAATCTGTATAAATTTATACAGCTTTGTACAAGAGCTGTTGAAGATGCTGTTTTTGGTAAATAAAATTATTGCATAGCACAATTATATATTACAATTACAATTACTAACGTATACCGTACCTATTCCGTACACTGTGCATTCTGCATTCATCAACTATTCCATCCTTCCAAATTCCAAATGTACAAATATCGAAGATGTACTTTGTACATTGCACATTTTAGATACATCAGATAATAACAAAACATGTAATCCAAAATTTGGAACAAATCCTCAACCAAGAAAATAGCAAAGGCATGTCATAAGAAGAGTGGAGGAATTAAAGTGAAACTGAATAGGAATAGGGATACTCAATTGAAAATCCGAATGGAGATGGTTGACTGGTTCAGCTTTGGTTGGTTCTCTGTCGTTTACTCTCACTTTGTCCGCTGCATGTTGTATGCTGTATGTTCTATTCTGCTCGGTTCCTTCTTACTGGGCAAACTTTATGATTGGGACTGGAGGTTTTAGATGGATCTCTTATATCAGGAGGAGAGCAAAGCATATAACATCATGCAGCAGACTGTAGACTGTAGAATGTGGATGAAAACATGTAGCATGTACTATATTATTCTTACTATGTATCATATCATACGCTTTTCTACTTGTACAATGTGCGGCTACATGTAATAATATAATATATTAATATATGTATATATATCTGCACTGTATGTTGTATGTGCAGAGTCCATACAGGTTTTTTTTGTATTGCAACGTCCTCCTCCTCTTCTTTATTCTTCTCTCTTTCTCTCTTTCTCTCCTACATCCACAGATTATGCTTTTGAACAGTTACATAGAGACCAGGACCAGGTAAACTTATGTACATCTGTGTATGTGATGCATAAGCACACATGCATATACATTATAGATGCATTCAGTATTATATATTTGTATTCCTATTCGTATTTCGGGTTTATTTTGCTTTTTACTACACTACAGTGTACAGCGTAAACTCGCATGAATGTTTTTATGTGAATACTGGATCCACATACACAAACACATTCACAGACAAACTACTACAAAAAACTCTCTTATTTCTACTGCTGCCCCACCGCTATGTATTATTGTACTATGTATAGCTGGATTCTGGATATGTATAGCAGAGTTACAGCTAATAGATACATAGCACATACAAAATACACATAAGGAACCAGCATACACACACCTGCTTTACTGATGTTCTGAGCTCTTTCGTTCTTTCTTTTTTCTCTCTTTCTGTTGGATGTTGGATTGGCTTACCATCTGGGTATTCCTATTCCTTATTCCTTCAAGCTCTAAAGTCCCTTTTTGATTTTTTTTAAATGAAAATATCCTCAATGCTCAAGATTCTTTACACTCTACGCTCTGCAGCGACGGTACATTTTCGACATTCAACATGCACAAACTATTCCACAAGAAATTTTTCATTGTGAGCTCATTGCCATCCGCATCCTAGACTTAGGTTTTACCATCGTAATCGCAATCATATTCATAGTCATACTCCTTCATCCTCATCCACAATTTTTATAACCAAGCTAGTTTTTAGACACTAGACACTGAGAAAAATGCATCATATTCCTTCAAGAAACTGTTCACTCTTCAAAGACCTTTTATAAGCTTGTTTTTCCTCTATCTGGAATCTGGATTCTGAATTCTTGGACATTGTGATTTGGGGTCTTTAATATCTCATCTGGATTTCCGCAAAAATCATCTAATATGCTTTGCTTTTGAATGTAATCCTACGAAAAGAGATTACCTGATTAAATATAATATTATTTCAAACATCCATCTTCCCTCTTTCTTGCTCTTGACAGAATCCATTTAATTTTGGATTTTTACATCTCGATATTAACCACAAATGTAATAAAAATACGGAACACTTTATGTGTGAATACTTGAAGAAATTCTCCCCCATTTTGCTCCATTTAAATTTTTGAATTCATCATGAAAATCTTTCACGTGAAACCACAAGTGAAGTAAGAGCCAACACAAGGTTCCAAAATAAATATACAGACACACATATTTATATACCAGATATGTATATTGATTGATGCACATGTACATGTATAATGTACAATTTACACATTTGTTAAGGTGAAATCAGGTAACTGTGATCTGTGATCAACAAAACCCTGCATAAAGTATAAACATGAGCGGAACGATTTGAAGTTACTAAGGTACTTAGATTGATCATTTCTACTTGGTTTATATCTCTTATATTATAAGATGTAGGATATAAGATGTAAGTCATTGATGATTCCGAAATGAGCATTTAATTACTACAAATTAAAAATACTTTGGTATCAAACGGCATAGCCGTGTTTTGAAACTTTGCCCTATAATTGAACGTGCTAGTAGCTATTTAGAAATAATTTTAATTCGAGATTCAAGATTCGAGATAGAGACCGGAAAAAAGAAAAGGGTCCATCTTCACTTATTGTTAGAGCTCCTTTGTGCACTGTACACTTTATAACATACAATATAGAATACACAATACACACATCACACATGCATTTTCAACTGAATATAATGGTTTAGATTTATGTGCGTAAAGTACCAACGTACAGTACAAAGTAGAAACGTGAAGTATAAAAATATAGTAAAATACTCAGAATACCAAAGTGTACGAGTTCTTTATAATATACAATATTTGTGTATTTTTCTTCGCTACTTTACAGACCTGTGTGACTGTATGACAGACGCACAAGATTTTTAAAGGCTTGGAGCACGGTCTAAATTCTACATTTTATATTCTACACAATACACAGTATTATACTATGGTATACTATAGACTATAGACTATAATATATTATGTAAGTAGTTGAGGTACCTTCAACTTTCAACTGGCAGGCACATGAGTAAAAAAAAAGATCCAAGTTCAAAGTGTACTCTTTTCTTCTTTGTAACTCCATCCGAGCCTTCCTTCGCGTGTTCTCCCTACTCCCTATGCAACCGAACCTAACAAGGTATTCTAAGCTGGAGATGCTGTTTCTTCGGTGTACTTACATATGTACGTCTGTATGTATGTATTTATGTGGTTTGTGTAAAGGTGTTTCTGTCCTCTTCGTCCTCATACCCACCTTTTTTTAAACCATGTACCAATCCCAAATACTTGTATTGTGTATGCATATTGGAGATCCGGACTAAACTCACTACTATTATTATTTCTACTACTACTACTACTACTACTATAGTACTACTGCCGCTGATGCTGCTATTACTACTACAACACTCACACTATTCACAATGTTTTGGCCCTTACCTCAACTTTAAAAGGAACTTCAATTCAATTCCAACTTCCAGGTCTAGGTTAAACCTCGACACACAAAAAGTACATAGCTGTATGAGCATATGCACATACTACATACTATATACATATTACAGCAATAGTAATAATCAGGATAATATATGAATGAACAGTCATTTACACTTGGTGGACAAACAGACGAAGGAGGAGGAGGACGACGACCATGTCAGAAATTATGTAAGTAGTATACATTGTACTATTTACACATACATATAGAAACTTCTATACATTTTAAAACTTTCTATGCTTTTGAATTTTAAACATTGACCATTGCCCATATTCTTAAATTTGTGTGTAAATAGTGCATCTATACATACACTATTTAATTTACAATTTACACAAAAAGTCAAAACATATTCCATAGTAAAATATACAATAGTGTATCAAATAAATATATTGTTAACTTTTGGTATTAAAGCCAACAATAGACAAAATGGAAAACAAAATAGTTCTCAATAGAATATGTAGTAAACTATGTTTCATATACTACGTATACAACACACAATAAGTATACACAAAACACAAAATGTACATTTGTACAGGAATAAGAAAGTTGGAATGACGGTGTTAATATTGCTCGCGTGCAATGTGAAATGAAAATCTGGTGGAAGGTGGATGTGACAAGAGACAAGAGACAAGAGACAAAAAAGATGTAGATAAAAGACACCAGACATAACCAATAAAAGAATGAGAGGATTTGCACTTATGGACACAAAATATTACATAGTAAATGTCTTGAGCACTTCGTTTTTGGTTTTTATTTTTAAGGTGTCACTGAAGCTTGGGTTGTTTGGGGTCACTTTCCACCTTAAACTCAACTCTCAACTCAAAGACATGCCGATTGTCGATACATTCAAGTTTTTATTGGGTAGATATCCGTGTACAGAGTGAGTAGCGAGTATAGCCAATCGTCATTTTGACTTTTTAAAGTACATATTTTTATGACATAAATACATAACATTGAATACGTGTACAATGTACAACACTCGAACATTTATTACACCTTCAAGTTAAATAAAAAGGAATGATGGTGATCCTATCTTTAAAATTTGCATTCTAGTGTCTCGATTCTCGATGGAGAAAAATAACTAAAATGAATAACTAATGCCTAATACATTAATACAAGCCATACGTCGCATGTCATGTCTCGTGTGCATACGTATTTTACCACAACCTATCACATTAAGTATCTGCCCAACTCGTCTTGTCTGTACAAAGTATAAATATTAAATGTGTTCCCAACAAAAACTGCGAATGTGTAATTCTACTTTTGAGGTTTGAGTTTTGAGGGAAAATGAAAAATTCAGAGGTAAAAGTTGGAACCTGCGCAAATACGAGAATGAGAATGGAGAATGAGAACAAGAAAAATGACTACATGTCGACCATTGTCCATATTTCATATGTATAATTTATGGCTCCAATACAATCACTAGTATTTATTACTATAATCTATAATGTAATGGACTTCGTCCAGTCATTGACTTAAAAATTTTAAATTTGAGCCAGAATATAATTCTATCATTTAAAATTCAAAAACAAAAACAAAAACTTTGTTTTAAAACTATGTTATTTTATGTTCTTTTGTGAAAAATAGCTACATACTAGATACATATCTATCGTAAGTGCACATTGTCTATTGTCCGTAGTACATAATATTAAGTACATATGACATTTGTATGGTGAATGATGTATGGTGTAATCAAGATAGCCGGTGGATGTGAGACAGAGTTCCAGATTCCAGGCTTCAGATGTCAAACATTTAATGAGCTACAACTGCCATAACTTTCAATGTCGAAGCTACAATAACTACTGCTACTATTATCACATTGAAAAGGAGTTGAGATAGTTGAGCAGTTCCAGAAAGTTGTTAGTTGTTAACTACTCTAATTTATTATATTTTCAATCTTGAACAACTAAATGTTTATTATTAAGAAGCGGTTGTTTTTCGGCCTGCTTTGACTTATTCCAAGATACAAGTAAATAAAATTACACAATTTACAATACCAAAATGTACATATGCGTGTATTTACAATTTACCCAGAGAGAAATGGTGATTATAAATAATAAATAATAAACAGTATTTTCTCATGTATTACACAGTTGTATATTAACATGTGCATTAAAAACACATGTATGAACTATGAACTATGCATTATACACTGTAAACATTTTATTTGCGTATATTCTCTATTTTCTCATTGAAAGCCAGTCGCTTGATGCTTGATAATATCCTTCGTTAATTTCTGTGATGAAATTGGACCTAAGAATAATAATACATCCAGTACTCTATGCCCCACACTCTACACTCGAGAATCTACACTCGACAACCGATTCTTAGTTGCATGGAAAATAGAGATGCAAACTCTACAACCTTAAATCAACATAAATACGGTCCATGTTTCAAGTTCCATGTATCTACAATCTACAGTCTACAAGAGCTACACACGAGCTCTTGCTGGAGTCGTAATTTGATTTTCTTTCGAATGAACGCAATATATAAACATACACAATACACACTTATGAAATACAAAAGCTCTATTTGCATCAGTGTGGATCGTATATCGTATATTTTGTACATACGCATATATACATAGATGCTTTTGACGAGTTCTATTTCTTAGTTTTGTATTCCATTTCATTTCATAATGAAGGAACAGAAAGCTATAATCTATAATATAATGACAACAGAGCAGAATATGAAGACGAGCAAACTGATACGTAACATGTTACGCATAGGGAGGTCCTCTGTATCCGTCTTGGAAAATTGGAAGGTTTGTCTTCATCTTAGTTACTTTTGTACTTTTGGTTGAGTTTAGTGTTTAGAGTCTAGATTCTACAGTCTAGAGATGGATTGGACTGGTGTGGAGTGAAGCATATGGGAACAAATGCATTCTATACTATATAATACACAGCAGAAAAATTACAGAGAGCATGAAAAACTTGGTACACTGTACACTGTGCACAGAAGGACAGGAAACGTAAATGCAGTAAAAAGATTCTTTTTTCACAGAGAGTCGAAAATAAACAGGACTCAAATTCAACTCCTTGTACATATTTTGTATTTTGTACTTGAACTTTTTTTTGACTCTAGACTCTAGCGCTCTAACGTAAGTCATCTTGAAATGTGAAGAAGTCAAAAGGAAGAAGAGAGAGGCGAGACGAGACGAGATGAGATGAGACGAGAATCTGTTCAAAGACAAAACAAGTAGCTCATTTTTGTTTCCACGTGGAACCTCCAGGGTTTTGAGTTTTGAGTTTACGCACCCTCCGCGGTGTTTAAATCTCAAAGTTTTAGCTATCTATGTATATCACATTGTATCTAGCATCTACTATCTAGTATCTGGGGGCCGACTCTTCGTTCTTCCTTCTCATCATCATGATGATGGAGGCGAGTCACAAAAAATGCTCTAAAGATTTTTCTCCATGTTCCAGCAGCTACACAGTGCACAGTACAGAGTATACAGTTCTTTCTCCATGTTCTGAATTTGTGTATGTAAATTGTCCATTGCACATGCATGCTCTTTTACACGCTTACTTAAATACTCATTCTTGACAACTTTCATACACATTTTGCAATCAACAAATGACATCCCTCCGTATTTAATTATGTCTACAATGTACCAATGCACAACCTAAATACATTGCACATTTAGATTTTGTCATGGTTATTGGAAATACCATTACAGAAATATTTGATTCATCATTCAATTTTGTTCAAGTCCAGTCTCAACATGAAATTAAGAGTAAGTTTATATTACTATACTATTTTATCATGTCGACATGAGAACTTGGAACTTGGAATTCCTGGAGCATTTAAATAAGTACACTCAAACTATGTCTGTTTAAGCATTGTGCATTGTGTATATCAAAATTAAGGGATGTATCCTACAATGTAGGATTCCTACATCCTACAAACATTGTGTGTACTTTTACTTTATGACTTGTGACTTTCTACTTCTAAATAAATTTATCACCGAGTCTCTGACAAAGTGATAATGAGGCTCCAAGGTCCAGATGACTAATGAATGAATGAATGAGGGAATGATCCGATGTGATGAGTTGTTTACTTAAATTGACTTAAAATTATTTTGTGACGATGACCATAATATAAACATGGGTACAGGAGTACCTATAGAGGAAGCGAGCTAGACGAAACGAGAGATTATCATATTTTATTGAAGTAACTGACTTCTAAAAATATTATAATTCAGTTTACAAACTGGGTCAGTTGAAACCGTGAAAACGCCGAGTAATACCCGGATTGAGGGTTAACGGATCATTATTGTGAAAAACAAACCTCATATTCGGATTCTCCATCCCCAATTGCCCCATATTCTACACAGATCTAGGTTTTATGCGGTTTTATATGGATTTCCGGCATAAAAACCGACTTAAACCCGATTTTCGGGCGGTTCCGGGAATCGTAGAAAAACCAAAAATACATACAGCACTGACGGCTATAATGACAATGTCAATGCAAAAACCCGCATGTGATTTGGTCAATCCGTTAGGCTGGAACCGTGAAAAGGACAGACGGGCGGACAGACAACATGATAGAATAAGGGGAGCTCGCTTCGCTCCCTAATTGTGTTTTGAATTGTACTCTATCCTGTTTTGTGATTCCTTTTTTTACAAGTCAAAGATGCTTTCTTGCCATTAACTATAAGACCGTTGTTTAGAGCCAAAATTTTTGGGCATTACATTTTGAAAATTTGAAGCATCCCGGCAATGTACTCGGCAATGAACCGAATACGGGATGGTCGTTTTTATACGAGCAATGCTTACAGGATTCATTTTTTCTTTCAGTGTAGTGAAACTTAATACTGCGTACACATTTTCTCACTTTGCCCCAGAGCTATTAAACATAGTGAGACTAAATACTGCGCATGTCGCAAATTGTTCACAGTATGTCCGCTAGATGGCTGGTTTCGTTCTCTCACATTACCCCAATGTGCACAGACAGCCAGCCGTACACGAAGATTACAATAGATCAGCTTCGCTTCCTAAAAATGAATGGCGTTGGAAAATTTAGCAAAAAAACGATGAGCCAAAACAGGTTTCCGGAATTATATTTCCATGTACTTGTGCCCCGCTCAGGTATATGAGACAATTGTTGTTGTACACTTTTCTGGCCTTCCAAGTCTAGATTACCAAAACGAATTTCAGAAATTCTTGAAATTGCTATTAAAAAATGTAATTTTTTAAAATTATTGACGGGGTTTTTTTCCGTGAGCGACAGGGAACTTCCACAGCTACTGCAGTCTTCTGAATTTACTTTGAGTAGTACACATTAGGAAATCTCACTTGGTCTCATATCATAAATCAAGTAAAGTCTGAATAAGTCTTCAAAAGTTTTATTGATTTTGCCATTGATGAATTTGTATTTTATATTGAGATTGTGCGCTATTGCCAATGCAACCCTTTACAAGTGAATTAACTGCCAGTCAGCGTAGACGTTTGGGTGTTACAAAAAAAATTCCTTCCCAGTTTTATAGTGGGTCAACAAAGGCAATTTTGCTTAGTTTTCTTCATTTTCTAATGTTTTTGACCCATTAGAAAACCGGAAAGGAATTTTGTTTTTGAATTTTTTCCTCCTGCACGATTTGTTAGTGGACTACGGAGCCTTGACTAAGATACTAGTAAAAATTCTACCTCCTCCACTTTCACCTTTTCCCCACTCACATCATGCACGATTTTTGAGTTTTGTCCAATTTAAAATGCATGGTGAACTTTGGTGACCTTGCACGACCTCTGTACGGGAGCGTAAATAAACATGAAAATATAGAATCACTGAGAAAATTAAAATGGAAAAGGACAGAATGTAGATCATATCTACCTTCTATAAAATCCGTATCCGCTGGCATCATTCCGTACGTCACGCTCTAGAGAAAAAGCTACTTTGGCTAAAAGAAATGGCTATTACTCTGGCTAAGAGAAATGGTTCTCTTAGATTACTCCTTTTAGGAGTAATCATCCAATAAAATTACGTAATTCTTACTTCCTGATACGGTCGTGAAAAAAGACTAGTTGATTCGTCAACAATAGGAAAGAGAAATGAAGAAAAGCCAAGCAAATCACATACACGTCATCTCACATACACACACACAACAATACCATGTAAAATGTCATAAACCATGGAAATATGATTTATGTATGACAAATTACAAAGACAAAAGTAGTTCTCAACAACCTCTAAACCTAAAGCAAATGAGCTGATTTTTTCAGAGGTTGTTATGGACGCCAAGTTAGCCCCCAAACCCCCGGGGGATGAAAACGTCAAGTTAGCCCCCAAACTCCAAAAATCGCTGTT
>JAQGBH010000260.1:0-61188 GCA_034698265.1 Sminthurinus aureus | reverse complement strand
TGCTATTTACTTAAGCATTATGTACATACCAAAGCTTCAAATAGTACCCCAGGGGTGTTATTTGGGGAAATACGGTAAGTATTATTGTCTCAAATTGTGAGGAAATAATGAAATGGGCTTGTAGTTTGTGGGTAAAACAATAAACAGTGGTTTAGAAAATTCTGCAAAAAGTGTAAGCTGTACACTGTAAAAAATCATGTATATAAATTCTGGTTTACGGCCAAGAACTCTTGATTTTACTGTGGTAAAGAGTAAAGCTGATAGAACTTTAATCAAATTCTAGATTCTGAATATTAAATGATGGCCCATTTATTCTGAATTCTAAAGTTACAAAGTTTGGAATGGTTTGCAAGGAAAAATCATTTCTAGTTACTTTTACCACCTGTTCAATGTGCGTATGATTTGTGATTTGCTTCTTCTGTGTATATTCGTCTACTATTTGGTATTTAGTGTTGTAAATGGGAATTGAAATGAAAATAGAAAATAGTTCAAGCAAGTAAATTAATATACGGATACGCACACAAATTCCAAGCTCCAAGCTCCAAACTCCAAACTACAGTTTTTTTGTTCTGCGTATGTACACATTGCACATAAAAGTAACACAATTGTCCATAGACGACTGAGCTTGAGCATCGAACATTGAACATGAAACATTTAACGAAAAGGAGCTGACAAAAATAATAGAGTTACACCTCTAACCTTTATTTCTGAGCCTCAGTGTAGACTGTACACTGTGTAGTGCAAAGTATTTTCAAAATCTAACGTACTGTTTTTAAGGATAGCTTTAGCGAAGCTTTTATCATGAATTGTAAATTACTGTACATAAAATGACTGTTCATTTTGCTCTTTTGCACTACACTTGCATTTTAAAAAGAAAATTTAGATGTCAGATTGTCAGTTGACTTATATGTAAAACGAAGCAATACGACATACATGTATATATTATGTACAGTATACAATACAATGTACAGAAAGAATATAAAAAAATAATTCAAATTCCCAACTTTTAAAATACGATATCTACTATCAGACGACAGGTTTTTAAAAATTCTGCCTCTACTTTGCGTTACACCTTCTTTCCTGTTATGCTGTTTTGTCTTATCTTATGCCTTATGCCATGTTCTGTTGAGAGTTGATAGTTGAGACATGAGACACAATACTGATGACTTGACATCTTTGTCACTCCAAGAAAACTGTCAAGGACCCGAATCTGCACTATCTACTATCTACAGTCTACACTCTGCAGTTTACAGTGTTTATGAAATAAGTGTCATTTTCTTATGTGTGGTATGTATTATGCAGTATGCAGGATGTGGGATATAGGTTTATGCACCTAAATAAGCAAGGACTGATTCAACAAGTCATTTCCCTTAATTCCAAATTCCAACCGACGGTGCTTAACAATAGTAAAATTATAAATATAAATACAAATACAAACTTGGAATAACTAACAGCCAAAAACAAAATGTAGAACAGATTTTAGACAAACTTAAAGAAGACCCATTACTGTATTACATTTCCCCATGAATATAATTTTAAAATTCTAAAACAGGGAATGAAAATCATAATTCATAATAATATGTACATGAACTTTGACGCATTTAATTTAATTAAAAATAAAATACCTATTAGCTGCATGCTTATGATTTTATTATGTCTTCATAGACCAGGGAAAATTCATAGGAAGTGTACAGTACACACCGTACAACACGAGATGAATTTTTAAGTTTTCTGCCTAATTTATTGTCCTGCACATTAAACAAACACGAATTCTATGTGGTGTTTAGAGTTTAGTGTTTGGTGTTTCCATTTTGAATGAGTGAGGCGTGTGTCATTTGTCATTTGCCATTTGTAATACACAAAACTGAAATCTCAAATCTCAAAGTAGAGACGCAGGGGCAGTACAGTCGTAGTTAATTCATGACATCGGACATACGAAGACCTGGAGATTGGAGATGAAGGGGTGAATGCTCTTTTAACTTCTTCTTCTTCTTCTTGGTACTCTACTCCTGGTATGACTGCTCAATGCTCAGTGCTCAGTGCTCATAGAGAAGAAAAGTGAATGTCAAAAATTGCATGAAGAATTTCAAAAAGAAGTACCACAAAAATAATAGTTGTCTAGTTTAATGACTATTACACATTACACACAACGCAGAATTTACAAAAAGAATCAAGGGTCAGTCGTCAGTCGTCAGTCACGATAAACATCAGACATAATCTGGCGTATATATTTCTTGTTCTCTGATGTGAATGTAAGCATGTTTAATGTATGCTCATAATACATCTTTCACTTCTTTAACTACAACACACAAGACGTATCAATATCAATATCTAAATGTGTACTGAGATGACAGATAAAAGTAAAAATGAGCAGAGGAAGGAAAAGTGAAAAACCGGCTTGTTCGTCCACTCGTTTCTTCATTCATTCATTTATTCATTTATAAATCTCACGAATATGAAAATGAAATATATCAAACCATAAACCATATGTATAATATATTTTTACGCTATGTGTACGCACTACAAAGAATTCTCTCAATTGATAAAGGATTCGTCAAAACTCAAAACGTCATACGGGAATATGGAATATCTTATGCAAAGAATGATAAATGTAGAGATGGATTACATATCACATATCACATTACATGTTTACGAATGTATCCATCTATCTTTCATCTTTCTCTATTGTCATAAATTACAATTTTCTTAATTTATTACTTATTACCTCCATATTTAATGGTTAATAGTACACATTACATATTATGACATACATGTATGACGTATGGCGTACAGCGTACAGTATCGAGTATGAATCAAGGTACATGTGAAATTTGTACACTGTGGATTGATACGGTACGTTGTACGTTATATATTGTACATTTTCTACACATGCAAAAACTGAACAAACCCAACAAACATAAATATCATCACATCTACATTATACATGATACATGTATCAATATCCAATATCCAATGTCCAATCATTTATGCATATTTTCAAGTTTTTCCTCTCCTCCTTCCTCCACATGCCGGTTTTATTCTTCATTTTACACATTTACTTTTCTCACTTGTTTAAATGTACACCTTACACATTACACATATAAACAGTAGATATTTAATATTTCATATTTACAAAGAGTAGAGTAGAGGAGATATTGTACAAAGTACAAAGTGTACACTCTGATCAAGAAATTTCCAATCACACCATTCAATCATTTGCATTATGCGAAAGGCAATGTAAATTCCCTCCCCAGAGCTACACTGTGTAAAATGTAGAGTGTAGAATGTAGAGTAGAGTGGAGAGTGATTGGTAATCCATAGGTAATAGGTAATCAAACTGTGTACAAAATATTATTTATTATTTATAATGACTATATAAATTTACTATTACTATTTCCTATACTCCATATTTTATACTCCATATTATATGTAGTACTGTGGACTTAATGTGTAATGATAGAAAAACATGATACATCATATGATCGAGAAAGTTGAACGTTGAGCATTGAGCATTGAACGGTATCAATGGACCATCGAGACAAACAATAGCAATAACAATAACGAAAAGTAATAAGAGCAAGTGGAATCAACAACTACGTAATGAGTATTGAGTATTGAGTATACGCACATGAAAAGTGCAATTGTAACAATCTACAATCATGATCATTGTATCCAATTCCTTGTTATAAAAGAAATGTAAAAAATAACATAGAATCAAGAAGCAAGAATCATGCATCATCGTTCTTGTGCACACGTGAAGTGTAGAGAGCAGAGACTAGATAGTAGAGACGTACATAAATGTATTTGATGCACTTTAACGATGGACTTTTGAATTTGAACTGACTGCATTTAATTGTCTTGATTTTGTACATGTAATATAGCATAATAAAATACAATATAATATGATATTACATTTCTAATTTATATCTGTTTAAGGGAAAAAATAAATCTCACCCCATTCTCGGTCTCTGTCTTTGTATTAATAAATGTGAATTCACATTTATGCGTATGTTGACGGAGGGTAGGTGAAGTCACAAGTCACAGTGAACTGGGGAGAATGGAGAGCATCAGATCGATCTCATGTATTGAGTATTGTGTATTTTAATAACCAATCCAACTTTTCTTTTTCTAAGCTCTTTGTACTTTGTACATAATCTGTTGATGATTATCAAATCTTTATATCATATAAATTATATGTACTTCCTTAGTACATGTTACACATTATACATTATTGTAAATTGTAAGCATTAAAATATTCATACGTATTTTATTATTATTATATTATTATTTATTTTTTGATTTCAAGCTTCAATTTTCCAATTTTCTAAATGCCATTTAGTACAGATAAAATCGACAAAACTTTTGCATTTTGTGTTATTGGAAGTCACAGGCAAAGTTCAGGCCAGAGTAAAAAAAATAATGATGACTTTATAAACTTTGATGGATCCTATTAAAAACAGAATAATGGTTTATGAAGATTACCAATTATCAATTGAGACATTTACTATCTATTTACTACCCTAGGACCTAGGACCTAGGACAACATTGTACATTGTACAGGTTTTGAAAATTCGTGCTGTATATTTTCCATTTTCCATCTTCCATTTTCCATGTCCAAGGCAGTTTATTTTTTAGAGGTGAAAATATATGTACCTATAAAAGCTAAACTTGATACAATATACAATACAAAATACAACACAATTTACAAGATATATGGGGTCAATAAATGATCATTAAAAGTGCCTGTATAATGTATAACTTTTAATGCTTTTATACCTAGTATTTTCCATTTTCCATACTGCACAAATCCCAATAATTATTATTACATACCATAGTCAAAACTCAAAACAAAATGCAAAACGCGTAGTAAATGTACATGGAACAATACTTGTTCACCATACAGTGTTTATCATTCAGTGTACAGCTTACAGCTTACAGTGTTTTAGAACCGTAAATAGAAAGGTGATTTGTTCATGTCTGTTGACTCTTGGCGTATTATGTTGACATTTGAGTTTTGAGTATTTTCTTTACGACAGTATAAATCTTTAGGATGTAGAATATAGAATGCTATGTTTTGAGTTTTGAGTTTTGACGGAATGAAAAGTGAGATGGGCAATATCTCTTGGTTTATAGATTACGGATTATGCTAAATATATCATCTCTCTCTTTTCCCCTCTCTTACTCTGTATTTTAGACAGTCTACACTCTACACTCTACACATTTGAGAGTTATCTTTAGAATTTAAAACCTTGTTTCCTAAACTGAATGAATAATGAGGATTATTAGACCATTATTTAGGTATTCTTCTATCTTCTAGAGAGTATAAAAGTTGACTCGTAATTCGTAATAAACTGGTTGAGTCTTGGGTCTTTGTGAAAAATTTTTAATCATCATTTCATCAAGTTTCATCAACAAAATGAGAGACCAAAATGGAAGAGTGAAGAGAATGGAGAGGAATGGCTCTTTAATTTATGCAAAGTACTGTATGTATTTGCATTTTATCCTGTCTGCTGTGTCCACAGTTGATAAAAAGTCTTGTTGTGTGATGAGCAGTTGGAAGTATTTTATTATAGATACAAGTTGGACATTGGACATTCTGTAAAAGTCTGTTGCTAGACTGTACACTGTACACCAATGTCCAATGTGATCATGTCACTTGATACTTCAAGATCTTCTTCTCTTATCAGTCACTATCACATAATATGTATTTTAATGTTTCAATACTTTTGCTTTTTTTTCAAGTTTTTCCTAAACATTAAATGTCTTTTACTTTCATTTGACTTGATCTTGTATTGTGTGTTGTGTATTTTGTATTTTGTATGCACCATGTACAATGTATAATGCATGTAGTTGATATTTTGAGATTGAGATGAACACAAAAATCCTCTGATTTCAAGGACAGTGGTTAAAATTAGTTGGAAAGATTTCCGATTTCAGATATGAGCAATCAGGAATGTTACTATTTAATTTAATTTAGTGATTTATTTATCTCTGTCAATTTTCCGTTGTTCTTTTTTGACTCACGACTCTCGTCATCCTGTTTTTTTATTCTTGATTCTCGATTCTCGATTCTCGATCCTTGATGCATTCATTCACCTGTGTAGTAGTGCAGTAGAGATATGTTAATTAAACTGTGGTTGTTATTCAACTCTTTCAAGTGTCAACAAAGCTTAGACTTTAAATAAATATCGGAAATCAAAAGCCAGAAAGAGCAAGTTTGTCCACCAGGTTCATTGTTTTAACCATTAACAATACAAAGTCAATGACACAAGACACTAGTCATCCGTTTCCAACAAGTAAAAACAAGACACTAATACTGGTTCTTCTCTCGTCTATCGTCTACCGTCATGAGAGGATTACACAATTTATAATTTTGTTGCAAAAGTACAAAAATGAATTTCAGAACCCTGCCGATTTTTGAACTTGAGTCGTGTGACATGCAAAGAATTTAAAATGGTATGACAAAAAAGAAAGTTACAAGCTACAAATCCTCATGTACTTCCTATGTGATACATTGTACATTGAGTCTTTATAATAATTTAACGTAAGCTGATTGTACACGAGTGAGTTCCTTTTGTGTACACCTAAAGGCTTGTCAAGTCTTAATGAAATGATTACGTACAACGGGTTTTCTCATCCCAAACCCAAATCTCAAATCTCAGTTCTCAATCGTTAAATTTTTAAGTAATCCCACAAGTTTAAAGTTGAAAAGTCACATTTGTATTTTGTATTTTGTGCTTATGATAGACTCTTAACTTTTTATTTCTGCTTGAATGTGTTCTGGATTCTGGGTTTTGGCGACGTTACGTAATTTTTCGGTGGTTGATCTTTGGTTTAGTTTCCAGTTTACGTAACTGTGTCTATCCATTGCCTATTGACTGTTGACTGTTGACTATTGTCAGTGTATTGAGAATTTACAATATAGAGGATAACATGCTATAGAGTATATAGTATAGAGTAATACATAGATATTAGACAGGATATAGTGTAGTGACAAAAGAAGTCCAGGCCACGGCAGAGTCCAGTAAAAGAATGGGGTAAAAAATGTTGGCTTTCTTTACAAGGAGAGCTATGTACATTGTACATTGTTATATACATATAAATGTATGTATACAGTATACACGAAAGAAAAACTCTGACAATCTGCTGACTCCTGACAATGACTGACATATGAACCCGATGGACAAACCAAGAAAGCAAGAGACCAAGAGGAAAAGGAAAGGAAGACGGAAAGAAAATGACTTTGTCCCTTTTGTTGTGGTCTATCCAATAAGATTAGGTTTCCATTTCATTCAATCTTTTGACTTTGACTTTTCTAAATGCAACTAAAACCTTTACTTTGCCCAGTCTCGAGTCTCGAGTCTCAAGTCTCAAAACAGAAGCCCCCCAAAACTGAATAGAATTCCCCACTCTTCTCATATTCTCTACAGTCTACAGTCTACAGACTACAGACTACAAAGATGCTGAGCTTCTTCCTCTAGTCAAAAGCAACTCTTCTCCATTTTCTATTCTACGAATACGTAGCGCTAAGTTTATATTGTTCGTCTGTCTTCTATAAAAGAGGACAGTAGAGAGAGAGAGAGTAGAGATGAGACATGAGATTTGAGACGTGCACAGTGCACAGACTTACTCTTTACTCACTTATACACTTTTCACTTTCCTCAACCCAAGTAAGTTTGTAATGTGTGGTCAACTGTAATTTCCAAACGACATGTTTCATCCTCCGGCAACCAACAACCACAAACCACCCATCGTCACCCTTTTAATTTTGACTCCCATGACTTGTGACTTTGCCTTTATTTCTTCTTTCCTCTTTCTTCTTTCACAGACGTTTTGTGATTTTTTGTCTCGAGTCTAGAGTCTCGAGTCTGGAGGGATGAAAGTGAACGAAATGAAAATACGACAATAATGATCAAGATGAGTCTAGACTCTAGACTCGTAATCTAGATTCTAGATTCTGTTATCTCTTACACAATGGAAAAAAGTAATAATAATCATAATACTTTTAAAACCTTTTTGAGCTCCAAGGTTTTCAAAGCTTTATTTAAGACTCAACGTTTTCTCAAAATATAAATTTTTCTTGGCTAAAAAAGACAAGATATTCCTACAGTTTTTATTATTTATTTATTTACCCATTACCAGTATTTTAATATAAAAATTACTTTTTAGTTTTTAAGTCTCGCATTGGCTCTGAATTTAAAATTCTTCCTCGTTCTTCAAACTGTCCAAGACAAGAGAGAAAATAATGGAGGGAGATTTTGAGAAAGTGTATTGTACATTTTACATAATGGGGGAATTTTAATGAAGAGAATCAGAAATTTTGATGTAATAATTGTAATAATTTAAGAGACAGGCATCGGAACTGTATGATAATATTTTGAGTTTTGATTTTTGAGGATGAGAAGAAGCTAGAAACTAGAGGAATTTCATTTTCAGATATGATACTCAATTTGACTAGTTGAGTTAAGGTACAGCAGAGTGCAGAGTATAGAGCAAAGGGTGCATAAACAAGTAATCACATGGCAATGTTTACACTCTTCCTCCACTTTTCTACTTTCTACTTTCTACTTTTTGCCTAAGAGAAATGTTAGCCCTTTTCCTCCACAGTCTACAGTCTACAGTATCTGAGAAGGCACATGTAGCGTTTGCTGTGTAGACTGTAGACTGTAGATTGTACATACTAGATATGTGCCCGAGTTTGGAGTTTAGAGTGGAGGGCTTTTTCAGTGGTCTACTGAGCTGAAAGCGCAAAGAGAGAGAGAGAGAACCGAGAACCGATTCGGAAGTGATTTCAGAAATCCCCGGGGAGAATGAATAAAATGCTCTCTGTAGAATATACTCACATACTTATATATTTGAAAAGAGAGATGAGTCGACTTGAGCGTCGACACAGAGAGAGAGAGAGAATGAGAAAAAAGGAGCAAGAGCAAGTAGCAGGTAAACTTTGGCTAATGTTACGATCCTAAGCACAAAGATATTGAAAGAATCTCCTTCTCTCCAATAAAAATCATGAAAAGAGCATTCATTTTTATTCGTTCGTGCTCGGACAATAAAGTCTTCTTGCTCTCTTTCACTCCCTTCTCGTCTCGTCTTTTCCCTCCTCTCAATTTCACTCGTACTCGTACCCGTACTCTTATTTTCGCTCTGTCTCCTTCTCTCTACATCTCTACGTCTACCTCTTTTACTGTGTGCAATCCCCAACCTCCAAACTCCAAAATCCAAACTTCAAATACTTTTCAGACTGTCTAAATGACGACTTTTCCCATTTCGGGTTTCCAATTCTTTGTATACTTTGTACAGACAAGGAGAGTGGAGTAGCGTAGAGTAAACCAAAGACAGACGGGTGGACGAGTGGAGCGGGAAAACGTTTGAGGATGAGATGGAAAGCAATAGATAAACATACGTATGTACATGTAGAATGTAGAATGGCAATGGCCAACCTGAAGAAAAGGCAAGAGGAAAGAAAACTCATCCAAATCTAAATGCTTTCACCGTCTCAAATCTCAAACTGTTTTCCTTTCTCAATTCTCAATTCTTAAGATTCAAGATACAAGGTTCAAGGTTCAAAACTGGAGACTGGAATACGCAAGAATCAAATAGTCAAGAGTCAAGAGTCAAGGGTTTTCCGCTCTTATGCCATCCTCTATTCAAAGGAATGAAAGTATAAAAATTGTGTACACAATAATCCTCCCGTATTTCCGGTGACGTCTGACTCCAAACTCCAAACTCCTGGCTCGTACTAAATATGAGCAATGGGAATCTGGAAATTCTTCTACAACATTTACATTTATGTCGGTGTCTCAGGGTTCAGGGTGAAAGTTTGTAGTGTATCAAGTATCAGGTTTGCAAAACTGTGAGCACCACACAAAGTATAAAACCAGGAAAACAGGTAAATATACAGTGTACAGTATAGAGAGAGAGAGAGAGAGAGAGGTGACAGTAATCGTGAGAGTGAGTGAGATTTTTCCTTCAATCTCCATCACTATTTCTATTTCTACTTTCTACTATCTAATAGTATGTACAATGTACATTGTTAATGTAGACTGTGGATTCTGGATACTTGGGCCTTTTTTGCTCCTGTCTCGTGTGTGATGTGACGTTCGGGGAGACGGACGGTAAAAAAAGAAGAGGTAAAGTAAGTAGTGGGGAGTGGAGAAAGTCAGTCAAGTGTTGTAATGTAGACAGGTTCAGTGAGGTAAAAACCGTTTCCCATTTGAGTCCATCGATTTTCCTCAGTCTCACTAGAATCTACAGTCTACAGTCTACAGTCTACAGTTTAGAGTCTAGAATGTAGAATCTAGAATCCAGAGAGAAGATAGAGAGACGCAAAGAGATTGACGGCTGAATAGTTGGGTTTTCACAGGTCGACATTCACTTTTTTCCAAAGGAAAAAAAGGTAGAGAAAAAAAACCTCTTCTGGTTTCCCTATCCTTCATTTTGGATTTTGGATATCTTTACCAACTATCAACTATCTACCCGCTTAAAATACAGCTATACCTCTACAAACTACAAACTATACGTACAACTTACACAGTGCATCCTGCATTGGCAGTGCTAAATTCCTTCAATCTTCAATACTACTTGTAACACTTCACATGTAAGATTTACGTGTAGTGCATGATGTAGAGTATAGAGTATAGAGAATAGTGTATGCAAAAACAGCAGACTACATACTACATATATGAGAATGTGGTAGACAGTAGAGAGTAGAGAGTACTATGTATATAGAAAGTAGAAAGTTGGGAGCATTAGGAAAATCTGTGCAAGTTCATTCAGCTTAAGCCGCAGCACTGGCTTAACCACAGCGGATCATTACATGATCATCAGATCTCCCTCACAATATCTTCTATCTTTTCTCCCTCTCTTCTCCTCTTCTCCCTCCTTTTCTTCCATTATATGTACATGTGTGTAGTATCCAATCGAGAGTCTCCAGTCTCGTCTCCAGTCTCGAGTAGGGAGTAAAATCCGGAACACGGGTAGAAAAATATGCATATGATGCAGCTTTCACCGGTGTGTGTGTGTGTGTGTGTGTGTGTGAGCACAGGATAATGAAATCCCCATCTCTTTCAATCTTCTCACTTCTCATCATCCTCCTCTTTTTTATACTGGAAGTTGAAGCTCAAACTCCAACTCCAGCTGAAAAACTGTTGAGTTGAGCTGAGTTGAGTATAGATCAGGAACAGGAGAAACTTGTTTTGATCTACTATATAATTTACATACAAAATATATACAGGCAACTGTATCTAGACTCTAGATTCTACATTTTAGATTCTAGAACCTAAAGCTTAACCGAAACTTTGTGCAAAAGTCTCGCAACCTATAATACAAACCATTGCCTTGTTGATAAACGAAACATCAACAAAAAAACAAAAACAATAATAATTACTCTATTACAAAAATATTGAAAATTGAAAAAAATCATTATCGAGAATCAAGAAACTGTAGGATTTTTTGAAATGTGGTGCACAAAATATAAAATACACAATGTACAATATATGCATATTATTATTATTATTATTATTATTACCCAAAAATATACAGTCAACAGAACAATAAAGAATCCTAAGAATTTCCAAAATGACAATTTGTATTGAAACAGAAAGGAAACAATATTATGGAATATTGTTGTTTTCTTTGCTTTGTACCAAAAATTTAATGTTTCTTGTTTTATCTAAAGTTTGGAAGAATAAATAATGCTCAATATGCTCATGTTAGGATGTTATTATCGAATGTTTAATATTTGATTAGAGTCAGACAGGATGATTCCACAGTTTGTAGTTTCCACTTTTTGTTTGTCATGTGTACATAAAAAATGGGTTGAGGACTGAGGGATTGTGCCTGCTGCCTGCACCTAACATCTCCAATCTACAAGTTGGTGTGGAATTTGTGAAATTCTTGCGCTTCCTCTTTTTTGCCCTCTTGATATATCCTTGTTACACTGCTGAGTTGAGTGAACAGTGAACAGTGAACATGGAAGACGGCTTGTTTGACTCACAATTTCTCAGATATTACACGAATTCTTCTGTCTAATAGTTTGTAGTTTGTAGTTTCTCTGTGCAGTGTACAGTGTATACTGTGCACTGTGCTTTGGCTGTTTTTTCTCCCTCCACAGCATGGAAAGTCATACACCCATCCATCTCCATTCTCCATTCTCCATGCCTTTCACAATCCATAGTCACCAACATGAACCATCAAACATCAGTCTCCCCTCTTGTCTGTCAATCTCTCTTTCTCTCCTCACTATTCTATTTTCCTTTGTTACGTCTTACGTGCATCCCGAATCCCGAATCCCAACAAAATGTAGTTCCACATTCTTATTTTAACATGTGTATACCATTTTCCATATTCCATATTCCATATTTTTATAGTCTGAATTGTGCAGGGAGGCATTTTCCCACTTTCTCGTATTCATACTGCATTTGCCGGCTGTTGACTGAAAGCTGGAATAGTGACACTGAATGGCAAGACGTACATAGACCTACGCATTATGTATATAGTATATACTGCAAAATCCATAATGCATAACAATAGTACTGAAAGGAGGCACAAATATAATTTCCGGTGCGGAACAAGTGAGTCAAGAATCCAGAATCAAGAGACGTAAAAGGAGGAAAAGTTTTCCCTTCACAATCAATATCATTGATCATTGATCACTCATTGTCCATTACTTGGGCCTTGGATGAGCTGTGAAAGAAGTTAGTCAATAAGCGATTGTCAATACTTTTTTTGTACAAAAATCAGTAGTAAGTTTTGCAGAGTCATTAGGGGTCAAAGAGCGCAACGTTGAAAGCCATCATATCATCCATGTGCAGTTTGCACCAACAAAACAGCACCCAAAACACATGTTAAACGTCAACTGCTTCTATAGTGCACAATTCAGAGGAAACATCTGCTCTTGTTAGGCGGTGTATTGTGAATTGTGAACATATCGGATATAGGAGAATCTGCACTAATCAGTAACCCACGAAGGACATTTACAAGATTTGAACCATATTGTCTCAATTTTCAATTATAAGATATTTTCTCCCTTGCGCTCTGTGCTCTATTGTTCATTGTATTGTATTGGTGCAAATTCATCCACATTTGCTTTACGTGTATGCAATGAGAACTTGAATCTGGAGTCTGGAGTCTTGAGTTGAATAATTAGAAATTAGAAAATAAAAATGTTTTGTCTAGCTAAGAATTGGCTAGAGGAAAAATTGTTGTAAAATTGTAATGCATTCGATCTGTGTTTTGGTATTTTGGTATTTGGTCGGTTTTCTTTTCTTTTGTCATAACTCGCGGGTTATGGTGTGCAACTAGAAACTTTGATAATTGATCATCAAGGAATAGGAATTTTGATGCATTTCAAAATTCAAAGCCAGAACCCAATCATGACTACAACTTTGTCCTCTATTTTTTTACAGATATTTCTGAATTCTGAAAACACTGTGTTGAGTATTAAGTATTGATATAAAAGGAGAAATGTTCCTTCTTTCTACGGAAATCTTACTGGAAGTTTGGTATTCCGAATCAAATACAGGCATCCAGCACAGAGCATACAACATACAGTGTACAACATAGGATGCAGATATTGAGTATAGAAATGTGTCTAGGATCTAGTATTTGTTTACTTCTAGATTATAGATGCAGAAGGAAATGATAAATAAGTAAAAAGTACCTAAAACATTTCTCTCCCACTTTCACTCCATCCCCCTCTTTATCTTTATTTTGTTGATGGTAGT
The DNA here is from genome assembly GCA_034698265.1 of Sminthurinus aureus. Classification (NCBI taxonomy): domain Eukaryota; kingdom Metazoa; phylum Arthropoda; class Collembola; order Symphypleona; family Katiannidae; genus Sminthurinus; species Sminthurinus aureus. The sequence goes on along the minus strand of JAQGBH010000260.1, from coordinate 47,464 downwards.
TACAATAAGCTCGGCTGATTTTATACGCCTTAGACCTTAGACTGTGTCATATTATCAGTATCAACAGTATTATTATTATTATTATTATTATTATTATTATTGACCAAGTTGGAGTTTGGAGTATTGAGTTTTGAGTACAATGGTTGCTTGTTTTCTGTGATGAATACAAAATTGGTATTATTATTATTTCTCTCCTTATTTGTTTGTTCTGTTTGTTAAGGACAAGTTTGTACTTTCTTTTTGCTCTCTCTCTCTCTCTTTCTCAATATCGGAATATTTGTATTTGTATTTGTGTAGAAGAAAGAAAACAGGAGAGGACAATGTGTGAATGTACAAAGTACAAACAAACTTTTATAGAGTTTTACAACATGTTCTTGTGAGTGTTGAATTTCAATTCATGAGTACGAGTGCTTCTGAATCTAAATGTGAATTTGAATGCAAATCTGAATGTGAGTGTGAATGTGAGAAGTGTGTTGTGTTTTGTGTTTTTGTGTTTGGTATTCCTTTGATTTTGTTTTGAATCCTTTTTGAGTCTCTCTTCCTCTCCCTTCTTCTTCCAGTTCCAGTTCTAGTTCGAGTCTTCAACCTTAAGATTCACACTACGTCGTTTCCTCCTGGTTCTGTTGTGTACACATTACACATAAGACACACAACTTTGCAATATGTCCATTGTACATTGTACATTGTACAAACTACACAAAAATACGGAAACCAATACAAACACAAACACACTCACTAGTCACTAGTCACTGAACACGAGCGTCTAGTGTCTTTGATTATTTGATTCAATTGGGTTTGAATTCAATTTATTTGCTGAAAACGAGTCAGAAAAAGCAACATGCTTTCAACTCTTCATTCTCCAGTGCAGTACAGTAAATAGTAACGTGCAGCACTCTGAACAGCAAATTGTCTTGTATTTTCTTGCTTTAGCTTTATTCAAAATTCGCTTTAGATTGTACATGTACAATGTATGGTACAGTGTACAGATTCAGCTTAAGAATTCAAATTCGGTGGCACATTTTACATGAAAATAAGCATCCGGTTGACTGCGTACTTAATAAATGATACCTCCAGTATCCAGTAGTTTACCAGCTGAAATCAGCACAAAATATGAAATTTGGAACTTGGAATTTGGACTAGTTACAAAAAGTATATAATTTTCTAACTTGTAATGTTGTTTACTCTGATTTTTACATTGGTCTTTTTCTTGTAACATGCACCACCCAGAAACTAGAATTCAAAACCACGTTTGAAAAATGACGAAGGTTGATGGTTGATGATTGAGCATTGAGCGTTGAGTAAGGAGACAATTTTAGGGATAAATCAAAGAGATTTGTCCCTTTTATTTTCGACGTGTGGAGTGTGTAGTGTGGATTGTGACTCTGAGGCGGTTTAGGTTGTTAGGACGTAGGTGCTCCGTTGGCTCAGAGACCACTGCTCAATGCTCAATTCTCAACACTTGATACTCACAACTCACAACAGTTAGTGGAATTTTCAGTGTTCAGTGCTCAGTTTATTCCCATGAAACGATTGTACATTGTACAAAGTGTGGAAAGCAAAGTGTGGGACAAAAAAATGAAATTAAATTCCACGGTTATTTTATTTATGAGGTTTGAGCAAGACAGTAAAAATCGATCGATTGAAAGGTTTTCACTTTTTTTATCTATTTTCTTTTCTTCTATTCTTCCATCTTATTGTTCTGATATACGTGATATACGTATGTATAACATGGATACTTTGTGGTCTTATATATCGTACGTTCCTTCTTTTTCTTATGTTTCTCTGCTACTTTTACTACTAATGCTCCTGCTCGTCGTCTCCCTTCGAACTTCAATCTTGGATCTGCAATCTCTATATTTCTGTTCTAGATGGATTTTAAAGCTTTAAAAGCTTTTTGGGTCAAACGTCAATTTTTCAGAGCTAAATGTACAATGTACACTGTACACTTTAAAGGAACAGCATGCAATATATTATGTATTATGTATTATTTATGTAGTAGATGTGAGAAACACATGTGTTATTTTCTACAATGTAGGCATATGAAATATCTACTATAATATTTTATTCTTTTTATTAAATTGTATTGCACTGTGCATTGAAAATTGAACATTGAAATGAAATCATATTTCAAGTATGTCAAAATGTACCATGATTTCGTCTCTCTTTCTTGCTCTCTCGGTCTGTATTATGAACAAACAAGAATACAGAGCTGAGAAAAAATGGTAGTTTTCTCTCTCTTGCTCTGCAATATTAAAGACATTGGAATCTATGTTATTTGTTTAACAAAAATATTATTCTAGATTCTAGATTCTAGGGATACTTGATACTTGTGAACTAATTAAAAATTCGATGATATTTTTCTTGGATTTGGAATTTCCCAGTTTCTGTGATTTCTGGTTTTTAGTTTGTAGTACAAAATATTACCTTTGACTTTTTGGTATTCGATACATAGTTGATGCTGGTGATGAGTAATGAGTAATGAGAATATCAAGAAGAAAATAAACTACATCTGAGCGTTTACCATTTACTGCTTCATTTTCAATAACGCTACATGTACGATGTACAATGTACAATGTATGATGAATGTATGAAATAGCATCATATTATATAACAGTAAAGTTTACTGTGTAAACTCACTCACATCCCACACATACATGCACACACACACACTCACATTCTGCATCCAGGGACTAATAAAGTGCGAGGGAGAGAAGGTATTTAATGAAACTTTTCAAGTGTATCTTTATAAAGTGAAAATGTATAAAGTATAAAGTATGTAAAGTATGTATAAATTGAAAGGGAATATCTAGAATCTAGAATCTAGAATCTAGACTACATGATCTATCTTCTATGTATGTATGTACAATGTACATGATTCCATTTCAGTTTATGTGAAGGCAAGTCAAGTATTCAAGTATTATCTTCTGTTTGTAGGTACAAAGCTTGGCAATTAAGTAAAACCCGTGTATTTGTGTGTGGATCTCTGTGATATCAAGTCAGAGAGAAAGAGAGAGAGTCAAAGAGATGAAGAGAGTGAGCGAGTGAGATTCCACAGCGTTTTTGAGTTGACTAGAGCTGAGCTGAGCTGAGTTGAGTTGAGTTGAGTTGTGCACATGAAATGAAAGTTCATTTTGTATTAATATAAAGGAAGGAGGAGGAAGTGAAAGTGAGAGACAGAGACAGAGACTGAGAAAGAGAGTGAGAGAGAGAGAGTGAAAACCGGGGAAACGGCAGTATGAACACGACGATGAATTGTGAATGTGAATGTGATATTCAAGCGTCAGCAAATAATAATATCAAATTCATCGATCGACTTGCTCAGTGGCTTCTTCATCTTCTTGGTCTTCTCCATCCTCCTTTTCATCCTCAAGTCTCTTGCCTTCCCATTTCATTTCATTCCAGTTTCCAGTCCTTTTCTGTTCTGCTCTGTTCTACTTCATGGGTTGGCTTGGCTGGCAGCTTGGCGTGGCGCGCTTTCATCCATCCATGGAAAACGCTTTCTCTCGCATTTCCTTCCCTCTTCTTTCTTTTTTCCCTCTCACTTTTTTCACTTGTTCCTCATCTCATCTCATCTCACTTTACTTGACTTCACTTTCAACCCGTTTTACAACATTCCATCTTCTTCATCTTCTTCATCTTTTTCCCTTTGCCTTGTACTCGTACTCTCCTTCATTCTCTCTGATTCTTTCCCTCCTTCTTTCCAACCAACCAACAAACTATTCAAACTCTCAACTATTTCAATAAACACACCATATCATATCATCCAATCCAATCCGTACATAATACATATGATACGATAGGAATATTATGGATATGAGCCTGTATCTATGTAAAATGTACAGTGTACAGTGTGCATGTTTATGTGGACGTATGTGTTGCATAATATACAATACAATACACAGTAGATGTAAGCCTTCTTCTTTTCGTCTTGTATTCTACACTATTCAACCCAGTCACTCACTCACCCATTCAACCAACCAGCGATCCATCTTCTTTCCTTCTTTCTTTCTTTTTTACTTCCAACTTTTAAACTTGTGTAATAAACACGAAGCGTGTCTGATAGTCAAAGTCAGAGCCAGAAAGAAAGAAAGAAAGAAAAGGAGCAAAAGCCCGAGGTTATTAAAAAACATGGACCAGAAGAACCATCTACATTACAAACTCTCATCAATTTCATCATATTATTATTATTATTATTATTCCATTCTTCCATCTTCCGTATGCTCTATCTTCATAATTTTATTATTCGTCTAGCGTTCTGAATTTAGAGTTTTGAGTTTTGAATTGCGAATTCAGAGTACAAAATGTATGCATAAATCCATCATCTATCAAATTATACACTCATGATAATCATCATCATCATCAGATGAAATAAAACACAAGTCAAACATTTCAAGTAATTGAAAATTGAAATTGTCTTTTATCTACATGTTTGATCAACTTACTACTCACTACTCACACTGCATTAAAACTGTTATATAACAGTTTAAAAGTCAAAAGCTAAACAAAGTTATTCACGGTACTGTATTAAAAATACAAATACATGTATAAAATATATGCAAAAAAATGGTACCATGTCCAATTTCCAATGTTAGTGTGTATTTTGTGCCATAATAATTTCATATACTTGAAAAATACTTTCAGCAGGTTCGCAAATTGTAAATGATAAAGATTTTAATATTCTTGATACTTTTTGTACTATATTGCTCATTTAAGTAAATGTGGAATAGTAAATAGTACCCTTTGTGGTTTGTCGAGGTATGTGAAAAAGAAAAAGGTATCCGTTTTTCTCTGGACTTTGTACTGCAGTTACATATTACACATTACACTTTAACAATGACCATGAAACCCTCTGTTTCAATTCTCCTGTATACTTTGTACGGTTGCTATTGTTAGTTTTGTTGTGGTTTGTGCTGTGGAGTATTCAGTTCCGCAACGCAAGTTTACACTTTACAGTCTTTACACACAATCACAGGAAAGATGGTAAATAGTTGAAATGGGTACAGATTTCAGTGCAGTACAGTGTTATGCTTAAATTGCTAATACTAAATGTTCAATGCTCAATATCGTCACACTCACTCCTATCATTTCTCGTTTATCGTTTAGGAGAGTATTTTATCTGTTGTCATCATTCATATGTTAATGGATTGGGCTTGGAATTTGCATGTGAATGCATGGACTTGTATCTTGTGTTTGTAATTTGTACGAGGAGTGCATACTGTATACTTTAACAAGGCGTTGGAGTTGTCATTTGTCATTGAATTTGAATTGAATTTGAATTGAATTTGATGATGTGCAACCCATGTGTTAGTTTTAGTGTTGGTTCCAACAGCTCATACGGTATTTTATTAGAAACTAGAAACATGTACTCTTTTCCCAGATTTTCAAGTACATTTGACTTGACTCTCCAATCTCGAGACTCTATTCCGGAGTCTCGAGTCTCGAGTGGACTGAACACTGAAAACAGAATAGATTAGAGAAATCAAATAGCATTGGATGTGGAGTAATGGACGAGTAGAGTAATACGCAAATGGTAAATAGTAAATGGATGAATACGGTGACGAGAGTTAACAGAGTGAGTTTCAAACTTTTGTTGGAGCTTAGAACACACATGTTCTCATGTATTCCTGTATTCATGTGTGAGTCTCTAGAATCTAGAATTGAGAATCCAGAGTCGTGAATAGGGAATCGGGCAGCACGTAGGACTCCTGGGAGGAGGAGGCATGGGGTGAATGCTTTGATATGGTTTAGTCTGGTCTGGTCTAGTGTTTGTAATTGGGTGAGTGAAATATGAAATATGTGAAAATGGGTGATTTCATAATAGTTTTGTCATAATAGTTTGAAAATGCACTATAATCTGTACAGATAAAACACATTTTCAGACCCTAGACACTACAAAGTACAAAGCATGTCATAATAGATAATATATATCACATTGTACTTTTATTCCTCTTCATGGATCTGGTATCTTGTACCTACAATGTACAGTGTACAGTGCACAGTTAAAATGACATGTGATTGTGAACATTTACTATGGACTATGGACTGTCACCAAAAAGCAAGAGAGTTTTTTCTTCTCCTTTCTCCTTTCTTCTATCTCCATTTTAGGTATTACAAAATGTATGTGATACATACCATATTCATTATTCGTTCGCAAGTCGCAAGTCACAAGACACAAGTTGAAAGTCGACTCAAGTTATGAGTTTTATGTGATTCTTGTTGTAGTTATGTAGTTGTAGCGTGGTGAATGGTGAATTGAATCCAGAATCGAGTATCGAGTAATAAACGCTGAATACTGAATACTGAACGCCATCAGATTGATTCCATTAGTGTTGTCATTATAAAATTGCATTTAACCTACGCTTTTGAACTGACTTTCTCCCCTCTTTTCTCTCTCTCTCTCTCTCTCTCTCTGTCTGGTTCTTTGACTTTCTATTTTCTACATTCATCACATTAGTAAGACTTGAGATTCACAGTAGACAGTAGTGTGGCTTGACTTGTACATTGTACATTCTACACTGTACATTGTGCACATACTACATAATTTCACATAAATATTACGTGTAAACTACATGCACTGTAATTCATAATGTAGAATGTAGAATTTGGAATGGATTCCACCTCTCCTATCCAGTGCATATCCAGTATCCATTGTGTGTGGTATTTTTGTGTTGTTGGGTTGAATGGGGCTGTGTTTTGCTCTCAGTTTCTCTGTGGTGTCTACATGTGTAGAGAGTAGAGAGTAGAGAGACAAAGAGGAGAAATATCTACGCGGCTTCAGAATCTAGAATCTAGACTCTAGACTTGGGACTCTCGACGAGCTTGTCGTTTTTGTTGTCGTCTTGGGGTCTATTATTTCCCAATGAACTTGTATGTGTTCAAGTTCGGGTCTCTAAATAGATGTTGTGCATACGACATACGACAAGAATACGGAATACAAGAGCGACAGAATACAGAATAGAAAATACACACACCATAGAAAGGAGAACACGGAGAAATGCAGCAATGCAAAATACTGGGAATACAACACAATAGTGATAATAGCACTACCCACCACCACTACAACTACAACTACCACACGCGGTCGGTTCTGTGGGTTTTCTATCATGTAAATGCTCCCCATTTCACTCGAGTTTTTTCTTTGTGTGGATTGGTTTCCCATTTTAAAATGAATGCAGTCATCTACATTCTACATCTACACTTTCACTATAAATCCTACATTGTACATTGTACATTGCACATGGTACATGTATTTTTCTCCACAGAAAGATTTTCATGCTCTAAATTCTAAATTTAGACTTGAACAAATCCAACACAATAAATTTGTCAGTAAAAAAATCCAATGCAATGCAATCCAGCCATTTTCTCTTCTTTCTTGTTCTTTCTTAAACGATAAATTACATAATATACATGACAAAAATCCACTTATACATTTTTTCCAGTTTTTAAATTTGATTTGATATTATATAACAAGAAACGTAAGAATTATTTATGACTTTGAAAATCAGTACAAAAAAAATGCAGCGAGTTTCAACCTAAAATCCACTGTTTAGAGTTTAGAAAAGAGTTGAATTAAATGCACGACACATAACAGCATATGTACAGAAGAGTAAAGAGCACAGAGTATAGAAAGAGGAGTGCGAGATGAAAATGGTAGAACTGGAAATGGAGAAAGAGTGAGAGTGAGGATGATTTACAAATGGAAATAGGTGGAGTGGTTTCATGGGTGAATCCGGAATGGTACTTTATTAAACCCCAAAGCGTCGATAGAGTGAAAATACATCAAGCCATTTTAATTCAGCAAACGAGTAGGCACTAGGCACTAGGCAGTAGACAGTCGACAGTAGAGACTAGAGACAGCAGACGGTTGGCAGTCTCGAGTCTCAAGTTGGAAGTTGGCAGAAACTGAAGAGAGAAAGTGAGATACCCGAAAGACGAGGGGGAGAACGGCGAAGGACGATGAAATAAACTTTTACGTATCCAAATGCATACAATATAATATAATACATTATACATATGCTTTCAATTTTCAAACTGGATACATTACACATAACACTACACACAAATGCATGGATAGAACACAGATACATACATACATATAGGTTAAATGAAATGCTAGAGAGAAGGAGAAAGTGCTCGAGTGAAAAGTTGTTTGGTGGTGTTGACTGGTTGGCTGGGTGGTTTGGTTTGGTTTGGTTTGGTTGATGGGTTGAAAGCAGGAGTAGCAGATCGACTTTAATCTATTTAGTTTACGCCGAGACAAAAAATAAAACATCAACATCATCAAGTCCAACCCAATCAATTTGGAGGAAATCATTTGGAAGGGAAAACCAAATGCAATTATGGTCTCAACAAAGATGTCTCGCGTTTTCTTTCTTTTTTCCCCAACTCACAACTCATTCATCCTCTTTGTCATTATAACTACCGTCTTTTTTCTTGTATTTCCTGTTTGGTGTTTTGTATCTCATCTTCCCTTTTGACTTTGAGAATCATTTAGAATTCAGAACTTTTGTATTTTGTATTTTGTATAAATTATTATTATTGTATATTGTACACAGTTATTGTGCTACGTCAACCGTCATTCTCCATTCTCCATTCATCATCCAGCATTCAATATCCAGCATGAGTTTTTATTCTGCCTACTGCCTACACACAATGCACAATGTAAATTTGAAATGTGTTGAGAATCTACAATCGACTATCACCAAAAGATAGAAAAACCATTGAAATGGTTTTTGATCCCAAAGGGGTTTCAAATATTATCCAAATCGAAGGCCGAATCACGTGATTGTGAATGTGCACAGTTGCAGCAAGGCTACTATTTTTGTCTATTGTCTATTGTTTTGTCTTCCTTTGTTCAAAATTAGGGAAAAGTGGAAGGAAAATAGAATTGAAAGAGTAGTTGAAATTTTAGAGCATTTCCCTCGAGGCTCGAGGCTCTCAAGGCTTGAATGAATAAAATGGATTTGATTTAATAGGACAAATATTCACTAAACCTTTTGGAATTCCGAATTTTGAGTCTTGGAAAAATATAAACTGATATTTATTGATCATGTGCGTCTTGTGTTATGTTTATCATATTTACAGTTAATTTTATTAATAATAACTGTTTTTTCTACTTTTCAGGAGTTTGGGGACAACGACCAGCTACGGAATATCATGGGAAGCTCATAGGAAATTTTAACAGCTATGCACATCGAGTAGCGGGGAAAGTGTATGCAGTTGATGAAGACACAATTTTTATCAAAGGATTTGCCTATGATGGTCTTGGACCAGGTAAATCTAAAATTTCTAAATTCATTGGTTTATAAAATATTCAATTTTTTTTCGTTATTCTCACCATATGAATCGTCTTTATTTTTCATTGAGGATTGAGGATTGAGGGGTTCTTAAAAGATCTATTAAATATTTTATGCGTAAAATATCTCATTACATTTCAGACGCATACTTTTGGATGGGGAAAACGAGTCAACCGTCACCCAACGGAATCATCATTCCATATCCCGTTGACTACTCAATAGACAAGTAAGTTTCATTTCTCCTTTGTTCTCCCTTGCTAGTTAAAAAATCAACTGCATCATGTTGAACCGCAATGAATTCATGTTCTATGTATAATGTATAATGTACAATTTACATAATTGCATCACTGTAGTCGTTTTCTGCAAATTTTAACTTGATCATTCACCACCACCATTCAAGATCAAGATCAATATCATTTAAAAACTGAAAACTGCATCAGCACAAAGAACCAGAACCAAGACCAAAACCAGGAAAACACATAAATTCACAGTTGCATCTAATTTATAAATGTCACTCGGCTCAAGAAGTTTACGTCTCGAGTCTCGAGTCTAAATTCTAAAGTGTACGTACATACATGCATCAAATGAACGTGCTTGAATCCTTGAATAAAATTATTTGTATGGGATGAAATTGGAAAGAGGAAAAATATATTCATGCGCCGAAAGTCATGAGATTTGCTATTATCTCTCTTTCTCTACTTTCCACACCTCATACTCCAGACTCTAGACTCCAGGAACAATGGCAATGACAATGATGAGGATACTTTTAGTTAGCAACATATTAGCCACTAACTACTGTGAAACGATTTGGAATGCCTAAAGCCTGCAATCTACAGTCTACAGTCTACACAGATCACTCCATTGTTTAAAGTAGAATCCATAGGTAGATTTTCCATTTCAACAAACTCTACCAACTAGCAACTTGCAACTAGCACTCTAAATAAATGAAGAGGAAAAGACGAGAGCAGCGGAGAGAAGGGAAGAGAAGGAGTAAAAAGTTGGTGAAAGAGGAAAGAGGAAATGAAAGAATCAGAGTGAGACTGAGAAAGAAAACGACAACGAAAACGAGAACAATGACAAGGAGAAAGAAGAGTGGAAGAAGGAACAAGGACACAGGATATTGTTTTAAGTCTACTTCTCAAACACTCTCAAACCTCCTCCAAAATGTCAATAGTCAATACAATACACATCCGTAATAGTTAATAGTGCATAATAGTGTTTTTGTTGAGAGCGGAGGATACATCATCTATCGTGCATCACGATACGATTATACGAATATAAACATAATAATATTCATATGTTACATGTTATGATTCTGCTGGAATAGGTAGAAAAACATGAAATATCCAAACTCCAAACTCCAAACATCTCACCCTTTCTCCTCTCAACCTCGTTCACCCTATACGCTATCTGTATTCTGTATTTCTCCCATCTCCAGTGCCCAAGGTACACCGTTTCACATGTATTTCGTTGTCCTTCTCTGTCTCTCGTTCGTATGCAGCGTGAGGTTGGATATGGTAATAAATAACGGAACCGCTTAAAGAGTTTGAACATTGAACTGGAATTATCCATTAGATTTAATAGTATTTTGGGATAATGTATTTTCCTTCGCCCCGTTCTCCCTTCTCCATTCTACCTCAATGCTCAATACGGTTACACTTACATCTGAATTCAGGAGAAACTAGAGAAAACTACCTGTTCCCGTATGGGGCTTTTTGCCGTTTCCCAGTGTATCCACAATCTACATTCTACATTCTACACTGTATGTGTAATATGTATAGCGTTGAACTGTTCAACGCTCATGCCAGGAATTATAAATGAAGCTAGGGAAGGCTAGTAAAGAGTAAAGAGGAGATGGAGACGAGGGTGAGGGAATGAGAGAAAGTACTTGAAAATCAGTTTCAACTTTCACTTTTCCTCAAAGTGAAATTTTCTTCCTTCCAAGTGGAGAGTTGGGATTTGCGAGTTGTGATTTTGTATTTTATATTTCATGTACAATGAACAATTTACAGCCAAGAGCAAGAACAGGAGAGAACATATTTTTAAACATGCATTTTCAGACTACTTGGATAACAGTTTTTTGCTCCACTATAAGCAAAATCCCTAATGCTCATGATGATGATATTATAATGATATAATTTAATGATGAATTTACATAGAGCTCCAATTTGTATTCATGTCAGGGATGTTGGAGGATTATCATTGCCTTGATTATATTTCATACGACCCTTCATTTACCACTTATCATTTACATTCTTATACCGTGGATACGCGCAGTTGGTACTGGATAATTCTGATTTGCCTTGGAATCTACATATGCTTTATGATGTATTTTATATCTGCCTTTTTTACTTCGGAAAGGTTGTGCGATGTACACCATAAAATGAGGAATGGAGCTTTAAACGCTTTCTACTTTCTACCAATTTTCAATTCCATGGAGGATGGAAGATGGAAAAGTAAACACAAGATGTAAATATTATCCGTTTTGTGGCAATAGCTCTCAGCAGTTCGTCGAGTTTCTGACTTGTGACTTGTGGCTTGTAACTTGTGATAATAAATTAGCAATGCTTGATTTTTAAAATTGAATGAGATGAAATGAAAAGGATGGAGAATTTAAAGCGGGAGTATCAAGTATCAAGTGGTTCTGCTACTTTCAACGTAACTTTCACATTTGGAATGCTGCTTAAAACACATTTATGCCTTGATTCTTGATTGAGTTTTGAGTTGCCTAAATTTCTAGATTTAAAAATTTATAACTATACTCAAAGATCTGAAAGTAATTTAGACTTTGGACCCTCAATCTTGAGTCTTGAGTCTTGAGTCATGAGAAATTGATAAAGAAAAAGTTTTTTTCTGCAGGATCCTCTTCACTTGATCCACATCTATCTTTCTATCTATCTACGTTCGCAAATTCAAATTCAAATCCAATCTATAATCCAAATCTAAATCTATATCCGAATTCCAAATGTAGGAGAACCTTCTAAATCAAATAAACTTTGATTAGGTACTTTTATACTCTAGACTCTAAACTCTAAACTCTAATATAAAGATAGATGAGGAGATATAAAAGATATCGAGGATCTAGGATAAGCGGGAATTGATATGAGTAAAACTTGATCAAAACACACCCTTGTAAAAACATGATGTGAGTAATTTTCCCTTCTTTGAATTTTTTCCATTTATCTTGGATCAAACCTTTGATTCTTTTTACCAGAGTGGATATTTCAAATCTCAAAACTCAAAACTCAAAATGATGTACAATGTACAATATAAAATGTACAACGTACAGGCAAACAAAAGAGTAATACGTAACTCTGCCGTATTATTATTACTTTGACTCGGTGGTTGAATTGAATTGAATTGGAGAAAAACTGGAGAAGAGAGCAACGTGCTAGTTGATGTGTGATTGTGGTTGTGGTTTGGGCTGAAAATGTACATGGAAAATAGAAAGAGAAAGCAGAGCGAGTACAGAGAGAAAGAAAAAGGCTTCGTGAGGACATTTATTCCTGAATTCAGATTAATAGCCAAAGGGCGTTTGACGAAAAAGCAATAAATGTTGATATCACCCCTCAGCTGACATGTGCTTGTTCTATTCTGTACTGCCTCCGTCTTTTTCTTTTTCTGCATGTAGCTTTTCCTTGAATTCATCTCAAAGTCGAGTTGAGAGTGGATGTTGATATAGAAAAAAAAAGCTGAAGCTAAGCTGAACAATGAACAACGTGCAGCGCACAGACTGTTTACTGTTTACTATTTCCTATTTACTGTTTGCATGCTTTATGGCTCGGGACATGCACAATGCACAATGTACACAGCACACAGCAATACAGCATAAAGCAAATAGCAAGAATACAACGCACAAAAAAAGGTATTCCAAAAAATACTGAGAAAAAGGTCCGGCTAAATCTACATTCTAGAATTTAGAATCCAGACTACTAACAGACTAAAAAACTTGATGGACCATTTTTTGGAATTAGTAAATTGAGAATAAATAATAATGAGCACTGATTATTTTAAAAATTGTATATATGCTAAAATATCCAAAATCTAGAATTTAGATGTTGATGAAGAAGTTTACAATATCCAGAATCCAGATGATTTCTCACCCCTTGAGATTGTGAGATGTTGAAATCATGCGTACTAGTTTTAGTTTTTGCAAGACGTCAAGAGTTTTCACCAGGGTAGAACTACATACTACAGATATATATATGTCTATATACTGTATAAACCTACAGATCTATTATATAATGGTGCGGAAGGATGCTGTGTAAAAAAAGTCCTCCAAATGAACTTAACTCGGAGCTCTTTATTTTATTTTATCTCTCTCAAGTTATCGTTAAAAAGGTACTTAGAGTTACTGACGACTCTACTCCGAATCCAACTCCTACACTGTTACAACACTACTTTTCCTCTTCTCTCTTCTCTCTTCTAGTCTTCAACCATCCTTCTTAATATGCTTTTATCTCTTTAATTATGTTGAGCTAAATTAAACTGTCCTCTTCTTTCTTTTCTCCCTTTCACTTCTCACCATCACACCATCCCTCTCATTTTCTCCCTCTTATCTTACCATCCTCTTCCATTTTATACACTATGTACTAAATATCCTTGTGAATTTCCAATGCCAATGTATATAGTACGTATATAGTACAAAATATAAAATGTGTACACATTTTCTTTATAAATACAACACTTTAACTACTCTATAATCTATGCTCACTGCCAGCAACCGCTTCTGTCTGGAATCTGGAAAGCTGGAAGCTGGGAAGCTCAAAAATATGCTCTTTTCTCCCTCTCTCGTGCATATAAAATACATGTACCCTGTGATCACTGGAATCTGGAATCTGGAATACTGAATGCTTATTTTGTTTTAGTGAATTGTCCAGTGTATCAAATGTATGGTGTATGGTATGCAGTATGCAGGATATAAAAACAAGTTTGTTTCAAAATTGAATCAATGGTTTCACGTGCAATATACAATGTACAATGTACATTGGAGATACATGTTTATGCATGTGAAAAGTTGTTGAGTGAATTTCACCTTTATTTTCCACTGAGGTCCACTGAAATTTTTGTTTTTTGGGTATACAAATATATGAACATTTCTCACTGTCATTCTCTCCCGATCCTCAAGTCCTTCTGTCTGTCTGTAGTCCGTAATTATCTCAAAAAGGCTTAGAATTAAATCCATAGGCTTAATAATCATACACGTAGTAACTCCACTCCATTCCACTCCCGCAGTATTAATATAATAGAGTACCGATGAATACAGAATACAGAATAGAGAGATGCCTTTAGACTTTAGAATTTAGACTTTAGACAACAAATGCAATACAGAATACAGATCACAGAATACAGTATAATTAATGTTCTGTCAGTAGTCGGTAGTTTGTAATAAGATTGAAAATAAAATCCTCCGTCTCTTGTCCGTTGTCTAGTGGAACAGAACAGAACCGTTCAGACATTTACATAAATCTGTGTGAAGAACTTTGAGGCTGCAAGTAGAAAGTAGAAAGTAAAAGATTGGAAAACCGAAGCTCCAAAAACTGTTGGGCTCTAAATTCTAAATATCAAATATCTAAACGTAAAAGGTGTACTTGTAATTCTCTCTGTAGTTTTCGCGAGTTTCCAATCATCTTGTAATTTTAAATTGTAAAATTGTACATCTCTCCACTTCATTCGTATGCAGTGTGCAAGATACTTTCTATTTGTAATTGGTACGAATACAAAATAAATCAAAAATGTTATTTAAAGTATCCATTCTCGATTCTGGATTCTAGACTCTATATACTAAATTCTAAAATCTCAATGCTGGAATACCAAACACATTGTCCACACAAATGTTCCAAGTTTCAGTCAATTCTAAAAATGAGGGTGAGTTGGAATTTGGAATCGCATCAAATCAAATCAAATCAAATCAAGTCAAGTGAAATGGAATGTAATGAAATTTATTTGTACATTTGTGTTTATGAAAATTATGCTAGTTTCATCTCTGATCTCTGACCTCATAACATGCAGCATAAAGCATATTGCATATACCACACAAAATCTCAATCTATATGCAATGTGCAGTATAAAGTTTACTAGAGAAAATGCACACATATTTTTGGTGGGCATTTTCATAATATTAAATTGCTCATCCCGTTGTGTCTATAGTGTCTGTCCGTAGAAAATAGAAAATAGAATCCCGGTTTATTGGATTCATTTTTCCATTACAATTTCTACTTTTTCTTTTCTTTTTCTCTCCGTCGTTTCTAGCTTCAATATTGTGTCTGTGTAGATTGTAGAATTATAGATGCTGTTGTTCCAGTTCCAATTTTTCTATCCACAGGAGTAAATAAAACGTTAGCTGTTGGTTTCGGTTTCAAAGACACTGCAGTATTTTACACTATGTGAGCAACGTACAGCATCCAGCACCCAGCGTTCAAAATTTGTAAATGGATGGCATTGAATTTGAATGTGAATGGGAAGGAGAGTGAATTCCTTTGCTTGTTTAAACGAACCATCACCAGTCTGAGCATTGAGAATTGAGCGTTGAACGAAAGCGAACGTTGAACGTTGAACGATGAAGCACGAAGAATGTTGTACGTAAATGAAAAGAAAAAGGGGGTGAAGATTACTACGACTTAAATACGTATGTCAGCCCCTGAGAATGACTTTTGCAAGTCCATGGAATTGAAATGAAAACTAAATACTTGTGTCTTGTGTCTTTTTCAACAAACTTACATAATAGTCTATTTACTTATTATAAACTCCTGTACATATGTACAATGTACAATGTACAGTATGCAGAAAATATAGAAATGTTCCTCTATTTGACTATTGCCTATGCATTGCAGTTTATACGATATTATATATTATACATTATAATATTATGTACATGTTCCAACTTGCAACCATCAAGAATCAAGAATCAAGAGAACCAAACCAAATAAACGGTTGAGATGAGCAGTGAGCAAAGAGTAGATGGAGAAAGAGTCCTGTGTATTTTGTATACAGAGAGAAAACCATATATATATATACTCTTCCTACCACTAGAACTAGAACGGGCACTGGAACTTGCACTGCTACTTATACTAATACTATGTACAGCTATTACTATTTATTTTCAAGTGTCTCTTTCCTATAGAGATAGATAGATACATATATTTCCTATATACTATATACTATATGTTATATATTATATACACGCATGAAATCACAGGATACATACCATTATAATATTTTAGTTTAAAGTGTAGACTTTGTCTCCATTCCACAGTCTCCTATTCATAAAAGTACACACAATATAATACGAGTGTCTGTTTGGGTTTGGGTTTGGGTTGGGGTTTGTGTGAAGCTGAGACTGGAACTAGAACTGGAACTGGGAAATGAAATGGAATCAAATGATGAGAGAAAGCTATATATCTAGAGAGAGAGAGAGAGAGAGAGAGAGAGAGAAGGGTTTAATATGCACATGGAAGGAGGTCCAACCAAAAGTAAGATGTATACGCCCTTTTCGTGTTCTCAAATTGCCTTTTCTTCTCAGGACTCCAATTCTACTTCCAGTTCCAGTACTAGCTCAATATGGGACGTAATACGTAATGTGTCGCTTCACTTTTGTCTACACTGTACGCTGTACACTGTATTTTAGCTCCTGGGTCTGAGATTTGAGAGTATTGATAAGTATATATGTATGTAGTCGTAGATATTTATATTTAAGTCTGGAATCTAGAATTGTTTGGACTCTTCAGTCTCTGTATTCTGTATTCTTATCCAATATCCATTGCAGCATCGAATATCCAGCACTGATTCCAAATATTTGGATGGACTGTGGATTGTGGCTACTGGATACATCTCAAATCTCAATGTATAGAGAATATAGAGAATATAGATAAATGCAACAACACCAAGACCCCAGACCCACGACCAAAGAATCTCGAACCGATATTTGTTCATCTACAGACATGTATAATGTATAGTGTACATTTACGTGCATATGTATGAATCGTTTCTTTGGAGAGCAAACAAATTTTAAACCCTGAATTTTGGTTCCCTCGATCCTCAATCCTCAATTCTCAATATCTATACATGCAAAAGACACCAGAGAAAGGGAGATAAAGGAAGAAAAATAAAACCAAAGGGGAAAAAGTATAGTTTATAGTTGAAGATGGATAGAAAGACTTTGATGATGAGCCTCCCGCCCATTCCCCATTCACCCTTTGAGTTCTCAGTTTTGAGTTTTGAATTTGGAGGTTTGAGGAAAATACGAAAGGGAAAGGAAAAAGTAAAAGTAGCAAATGTATAATATGGAAAAAATATGTACCCCACAGCTCTTACTATGAGCAATATAAGTGCATTGTGTATAGAAAATAGAGGATAGCGTATAGCTAAGTATTATATGTATAATAATACATAATATAGAGAATGGGAAAGAAATGGTAAAAAAACGAAAGAAAAGAGGTTTTCTCTCTCCACATTCACTTTGCTTTCTTCTCCTCTCTCCTTTCTTCAGTGATTTCGATTTTGTCATTTGTAATTCCACTCACGTTTAGACGACTCTCTCGCTCTCTACTTCTTTCCACTTTCCTCCACTCTCTCACACTTTTGAATCTCGAGTCTCGAGTCTCGAGCCTTGAGTTTTGAGCTTCACACCGCTCTCACTCACACTCTATTATATACAATTTACTTCCGTCAACTAATAGTTTTGAATTCATATCCTATCCTTTTCTATTCTATTCTATTCTGCTCTATCAGATCGTGTCCTAAAGGAGTGGAGTGGAGTAGAAACTAGAAAGGCAGCGACCTACATGCATACATGTGTATGACAGCATATCACATTTTAGTATTTTACTAGTCACTAGTAAGAATTTAGAATTTGGAGCTGAAACTGTAACTGAACGAACTGTAAAAACCCATTTAATATTTTTAGGGCACAAAAGTGGTGCGAGCAAACATCTCTTTTCAATCAAATCAGGGATGTTGATCAAATTCTGAAGGATACTTGTCCATATGAAATTACCCTTCGCAATTATATTATATTATATTATATATGTCTATATATATGTGTCTATGGTATGGTGAGTGGTGAGAGAAGGATAAGGATACTAAATTCCCTCTTTTTTGACCTACATTCACAACTTGTAACACATAACATCCAATCTCTAGCTACTGTATTGTAAATCTATTTTTTAAGTGAATAATATTGATTTTTTTTCTTAAGGGCACATCCGATCCGATACGATACGACTAGATTGTATAATTTTAATGTGTTACACTTTCCATTTTACAGTTTAATGTTGTATCGATTACTACCGTAGAAATTTGCAGCACGTAGTTTGTTGCTCGTATAGTAGTAAAACGTAAAAAGCTGTTCACTGTTCATTGTTCAGTTGTAGTAAATGTAATAATAATGATAATAATAATGATAATAATAACAGTAGTTGTCAACAAAGAAAGAGCTAGCAAAAAAAGTCTTAATGTGCCAAACAATTATGTGCCAGATAAATAGATAGATGTAGATGGACAGATACAGGTATTTCGTATATATATATGTGTCTCATAAACGTAAACGAAATATAAAATATAAAGAAGATGAAGAAAAATTACATTGTGTGTGGTTCTCGTCTACTCTGTCCTCTTCCTCTTCTTCTTCTTGGCTTCTTTGCCTTTCCCTCATCAGAGTTTCAGAAGGAGCATCATGAAAAGTCCTAAAGGGATGAAAATGAAAAGGGAAAGGAGCAGGAGGAAAGCGGATGAAATGTATTTGGATTTTTTGTATTTTGTATCTATTTTGAAGAAAAGATAGGCTATTGTGTGGTCCGTCACTAGTCACTAGTCACTATAGTCACTAGACACTGGATCTTCTTCTATTTCTCCTCTCCTTTCTTTCTTCAGTTCCTTTATACAGTTTACAGACTTCCATCCCGGATCCAGGATATTCCATCCCATCCCATCCCATTCCGTTCCATTGCTTTGTATCATATTTTCTATTGTGGACTTTCCATCCGTCAATCCTTTTCTCTCGTTTTTTTCTGGTTCTGTTTCTCCGTCTCTTTCTCTTTTTGTGATCTATTCTATTCTATTCTGTTGTGTTTAGCTGATCCCCGACGGTTTTCCATCCCATCATTTTCCTCTCTCAACTTATGAAGAAACATCCATACATGTAAAATGTACATGTGCTCTATGCTTTCATCTCTTACTGTACAAAAGTATAACTTACACACTACAAAATACAAACTACAAACTACACAGTAGACACTAGACACTGAACATTGAACATTGAATTGAAGGATCTCTCTCTTTTCACTCTCCTGTTTGAAAATTTTGTTTTATTCCCTTTCATCCCTCATCTATTCTCTATTCTCTTCTCTTTATGTTTCATGTTCTACGTTTTCCCGTAGTTCTACATCATGAAACTAGAGATACTAGAGAAAGTAAACTAAGCTGATTTAATATTTTTAACTACATATAAGTAAGCAGCTCCCTTCCATGGCATTGACTCTTTATGTTTTATGTGTTATCTTCCACATTCCATATTATTGTTACAACTCTACAACTCGTAACGAAATAGTTGAACTCTTCATCACATCAAAATCAAAATCAAAATCAGCAGAACATTTACAACTTACAGTATATAGTATACAGTATATATTTTGTACTTTTATACTTTTACATCCTTTGAACAAGTGGACTGATTTTTCAACGTATCCGTAATCTGTAATCTCTACTACCGTACTTTCACTTTAAATTGTGTAGAGTACAAAGCACAAATTACGAAAACACATAAAAGCAACGATTCAAATTTGAGAGATTATTATGTACAAATGGATGCATTGATGCACACATCAGTATAGAGTATTGAGTACTGAGTACTGAGAATCAACGGTTTATTTTTTTATTTTAATAAGTACTGAGAACTGATAAGAGATAATATGAGTTGTTTAGAGAAACCATCAGATATCAGACATGTATCTATACGCCTTACATTTAGTATTATAATATCATCATATAAATGTGCATTATGCATTGAGCATTGATTATTGATAGTATACACTTTACATTAAAATTTAGACCCCGAATTACTACCGGTTTAAATATATGTAGTTTATATGAAAACGTGCGTCTGATTATGGATACACTTGATATACTTATATTACTGATAAATGGTAGAATGTCAACAAATTTTGTACGTTTTCTATCCATTACATTTTACCTGTTCCATTTTGTTTTGTTTTGTTTACATAATTATTCCTATTATCTGTATTTAGCGTATTATAGATATACTTTGTACTAAACCTCGTACAATTTCAAAGGCTTTATGGACCCAACAGCAAAGGTTTACTATTTACTACAATGTACATTTTACATGAAAATCTAAAATCTAAAATCCAGGAATTTTACTCGTGTAATGCAATATCACTATGGGTAACGAGACAGCGAGAAAGAGAATCGAGAATCATGAGATACAACTGTACACTGTACACTGTGCTCTGTAAAGAATTGCCTTCGTGTGGTGCACGGTGTACGAGGTACAGGTTTTCATGTTTCTATGAACAAAATACTTGACATTATTAAATTTTAGTACTTATATTACATACATCTATTTTGGGGAAGAATGGAAAGGAATGGATGATGTGACGGTGAAAGTTTTAAAGTCTCTCACAGCTCAACGTAGATAAAGGTACAATATATACAAGGAGTCGGAATTACGAAGCTGGGGAAAGGGAACGCTAATACCACAAGCCCAATGACAATGCCAATAGCAACCGGCTTAACTTGGCGTCGCACAGAAATCTTGGATATCTGATCTGGTAGTTCAACGATTATAGGATCCTCTTACACGAATGTTTAGCCCGGAATCTAGAAACTAGAAAGCCAACGTCCAAATAAATAATAAATATTATTCTTTACATGTTTACTATTCTTTAATAATTTATTCTTTCCCAATAATTATTGTCAACAATAAAAAATATTTATTATTATGTGTACAGTGCTGTACAGTGTACAGTGTTCATTCTATACAGAATTCATAACCTAGAATCGAAAGTAACAAATAATATACAAGTAATCAGCAGGGCTGGATTTGAAACTCTTGAATTTGAATTTATGATGCCAGATAATCAGCCTGACATTTTTGGTGCGCATTATTCTGAAAAATGGCCATTTCAAAGTCAACTAGTCATCGGCTTGTAATGTGTAATATAAGATGAAACCGTGTTCTTCATTCTTTATTAAATTACATTGTACAATATGCAAATCTGTAAATAATTTGAGTACAAAAATGGAAAATTCCAAAAAATCCAGAGTATTCTGTAGAGACTAGAGACATTCAATATTTCACGTGCATATCATTATCTAGTGTCTAGTATCTAGTAGATAGATTAATGTGTAAAACGTCCAATTAAAAATTCTCAAGTTGATTAATATTAAATATTACAAGTTCTCCAGTCTCAACTCTCAACACTCAACAGTCAGCAGTCACCGGTGTTACATTTTGTAAGTTGACTACTCGCCTCGATTCTCGAGTTTCGAGTCTCAAGCTGAAGTTGCTCCAGTCCTCGATGAATTCAGAGAGGGTCTCAGTTCAAATTTCCCTAAAATGAATGCAGAATGACACCCGCGTTTTTCTGCACAACGGGGGTATCATTCAGAATCGGAAGCTCACGCGCCCCATGCGTTTCCTTCCACCCTGTGTTTGTATATAGTAGATGGTGAAAGCTAGAGCTAGAGCTAAATCGTAGGTACAACAATGCTAAACTAGTGACATAAAGATACAAGATACAACATGTACTATGAACATTGTATAGAGTTATTTCACAAACTAGGGGAAATTCTACGACCTGATATCTACACACTACACCCTACACAGAGAAGAGAGAACCTTCTGATTTATTTTCTATAGTGCGAAAGCCAAGGCGCATTATTATTGATATCATCATCACTGACACTATAATATTATACATTGTATTGGATGGACACATTATATAGAGTGAAATGAAGTTAAAATTCATTTTCATAGTTTTCAGTTTTATACAAAAATGTAGTGTAATATAATACATATGTATATGTACAACATATCTCGGTATGGGTGGGCTTGTAAACAGGGTAAACTGACGTATTAACTAATGGATGCAAATTGAATAATGTTCCTGCTGAGGTAAACAACCAAAATGGAGAACGAAATGATACAGAGTGAGAGAGCGAGACAACGAGGAGGGAGAGAATGGAAGATTTGGGAATAGTACAAGAAATAAAAGTTATTACTCTCATGAATTATTAATACTTACAAATTGAAGCTTTGGGATTGGGAATGTTCATGCATTTCTCTACATTAATGCTCTACTTTTAATTCCTCTCTCCTTCAATCCTACTCATTTTCATTTTTATAACTTGCACATAGTATCAGTTAACAGTTAATAGTGTAAAACATAAAATATTCACAATGCTCAACGCAATTACATAACTAGTAATAATTATCTTGCCTTGTATGTTGTAGATATCGACGAGTGTTTAACAACGAACATTGCTCATATGAAACATTGTACACAATAATATACAATACAAATATCTGCGTGATTTTGTTCCGGGTTGTGGATTTTTGACAAAGCAGAGTCGGAAAATACAAAAAAAATAGTACTGCTCTCCTGTAGATCCTAAATCTAGGACTAATCGTTTCATCCAACCTTCCAAATGTTTTTCAGGATTTTCATGATTAGTCTGTTTTCTCTACTGTCTGTGTACTGTGGAGTGTAGATTGTAGAGCGTAGTTTGTAGACTGTAGATATTTACATTGTACAATGTACGTTGTGCAATGAATACGTTGTGCAAATATAATGCATATGATATTATGTATTTCCCCGAGATTTGGTTGGTTTCTTTGCACACATAATATATATTGAGAAAAAAGCCTGAAGCCGAACTACTGCTATACATATATTAAGTACTAAGCTAAGTACTAAGAATGAACTAGACTGTTGCTCCGGTTTTCGGGTTTAGGTTTTGGATTGTCGTCTGTCGTCGGTCGTCGAGCAGGAGAAAACATTTATAGAGAGAAGAGGGGATGGTGAGACGTAAGTTGGGAGCCTATAATGTGCACAGTGTACACTGTACATAAATGCACGTCCATCAAGTGAAGTAGATCAAGTGGAGTGAAAGGAAATAAATGAAGGAGAGGCCGCCAAGTCTTTACTCTCATTCTTCAAGTCTTTTCTCTCTCTATCTTCCTCTCCTCTCCTCTTCTGTCTTTGAGCCTTCCCCTCTAAGAAAAATAAATTTCCTCTTACCTTCTACCTCCTACCTAATAATAATACCTATATAAATAATGTGTATAGCATATAGCATATACAACATAAACGGTTATACATATGACAAAATCCAAGATATAGAAGGAGTAGGAAAGTATAAAAGTAGAGAGGAATAGAGAAAAGTGGAGGGAAAGAGGAGTGAAAGCTCCAAATCGGCTAGCTTACACGTATTAGAGTGCATTTAGCCATGTCCATCAACAACAAGAACACACGCATTACACGGCTGTCTACTGTCTACAGTTCTACACTCTACTTTTCATTTGTACCAACAGTTCCTAAATACCAAATACTCTACAGTCTACTGTCTACAGCTCTATGCAGTGTGCTGTACATATGATATACCAATAGGAACACTATATGTCCATTTTCCATTGTTCATGTACAATATATCTGTATGGTAGACTTGTGTGTCCAGAAGTCTTCAAGGAAGGCTGTCTCAAGCTCAAGTCTCACAGGAAGAAGGATGAGGATGAGGAAGTGAGGGGAAGCTTAGAGGAAACTAGAACTGTTCTCCAAACTCGAAACAAAGAGTCGGACTAAACCCGAGGAGCTATATTGATGTACATTGTACATTGTACTTGTGTATGCACTTGAACTATAAAGACATGTAGAGAATAGAGAAAGCAAGAATATAGAGGGGAAAAGAGAAAAGTGTGAAATTGTATTTTTTTATTTTTAGCCGAAAAATATCCGTGCTAAATGCTGTACATGGTACATTTTACATCGTTTAAGGTTTATTTCAGTAGTGCCTAGTTTAGCGTTCCGCATAAGTCAAAACTCGGAAGAACTCATAGAATTTAGGTTTCCTTAATGGTTCTCCTCCACACTACAAACTACAAACTACACACGACACTAAACTAGACTAGACTTTAGAATAGACTGTGCTTTCACTTTCACTCTTTTTCAAGCTGATTTGTCTGAGATTTTGTCATGTACTATTCTATAATATTCTACGCATAAGCCAACAAACATATTGATATAGCTGGAAACTGTGAACTGTAAAGTACATAGTGTATAGTGTGAGACATATTGTCCTTCAAGAAACATTACACTACATTCACTCCTTATTTCTTGCTGTACCACTCTCGCGTTTTTCATCCTTTATGTGTCGGGAAGAAAGGAGAAAAAATAGGCTCACATTGGCTTTTGAGTCAAACGTAACATTTTTAAAGAAATCGGACGTCGGAGTCAGAGTCAGAATCAGAATCAGAGTCGGAAAGAGAAGGAATTCATGACAAAAAAGTTTAACGCTTTCAGCCAACAAAAGCAAATGACTCCCATCCACCATCTAATATAATAATATAATATAGAAAAAGAATCTCATATACAGTCTGGAGTTTAGAGTCTAGATTCTAGAGTTTCAGGACAGTTTTTACTCTCCCCAGAAAGATTTTTTTCATATAATCATGAATTTTCTGATATATCTAGCATCTAGCAGAAATATTGATATTGATTACTGATATTTGATATTATGCACAAAACAAGATGACCTGCATTAGATTTTATGGTTTGTATTTTATATTTTACCTTACTTCTACGTAATAAAAGGGAAAACTCTTTACTCTTTACTATTTGTACACCTATTAAAAGTCTACTGTTTTCAAGTTTTGCGTGGATTATTTTGATGGTGGTGGCCAGGAAGTTCAACTTACATATCATCTTTTATGGTACGAAATCCGTGACAAGAGACAAGAGGCTCACCCTCAATATTCCTGTATTTCGAACAACATTTTTACGACTTGCCTTTTGCAAGAGGGCTGCTCTACAGAAAAAGAGGGTACAGAATACAAAGACAAGAGTAATAAGAGCAATAATGCCAGTCCAGTATAACGAGCGTCTCTATTACGTAAAACCGTCACACTCATGCTTTCTTCCTCGCCCTTGTAGTTTTCACACTTATAACGATGTATAGATAGGATTCTGAAATGATTTTGAATTGCTTATAATTTACAATATAATGGTCTATGGAATTGGTCTATGGAATGGTATGTAGTATGTGTAGACTGTAGAACTTGTAACGTGTAACACACATATTACATATTACATATCACATGGGCATGGTTAAAAAGAACTAGGAGAAAGTTGTAACAAGAGTTGAAACAGGCTTTAAAATATCATTAATCTTACGGATCAAAAAAAATGAGCGCGGAAGAGAGAAAACAGAAGTGAATGAGCGAGTGAGTGAGTGAGTGAAGAAAGAAAGAAATGAAAGAAAATGAAATGCCATTATGTATATGTGTGTGTAAGACCCAACTTTTTAAAAAGGGACGCAAAAGAAAAGTTTTTCTAAGTTGATTGCCACAGTAAGGAAGAAAAGGAAAGAGAGAGTGACGAAATGATAAAATGAATAAAAATGATATTATGATGAATTCAGCATATATTTAAAATCCCTTTCTAAGTATTCTTCAGAATTAGGTATATGTAAAATTTGTAGGTCTTAGCAAAATCCTCTTTCTCAGTCAAACTGGCGATGTTCTCAATGTACATTGTGCAAATTACAAATTACAAATTACACAGTGGCATTCAATGGTAAAAAATTAAGAGAAGCAGAGAGAAAGAGAGAGTTGTATACTGCATACAAGAAAATAAATAAAATACTCCAGAGAAGTTGAGACGAGGGAGGAAATTTTACAAATTTTCACAATTCTCACAAAGGAACGAAAACTGAAAATGATAGGATTACGATTAGATGCGATTACATCTCAAACACTCGACACTCAACGCTAGAAACAAGACACTAGACATTAAACTTTCACCAAAGGCTCAAAAACACATTCATCAAGTATTAATTAATTAGTTAATTTATCTGTAACTTGTAAAATGTATTTACATAAAAGCATTATGCTATATTTTATAACAAACAAATGGCCAAATGGTAAATACCTATATATAAATTCATACAAGAGTCATTTATGTACAGGATATAGAATACATCATAATATATAATATATTATAGAATTTCAACATTTACACATTTCCCACATTAGAAAATCCTTTATATAAAGTTTAGAGTTTAGACCATCATTATTTTTTTAGCGTATGTATTTGGTTCTTCTTGGTCTATTTTAATTTTCCATTACTCTTGAATCTTGAATGATTTTCATTTCTAAAAAGTATTTCATATATAAACATTGAATATGTTGGTCTATGTCTATAGTCTATATTATCCGAGTTGATTTAGACATTTGTCCTTGAAATCTCTCCTAAATTCTATGTAGATATTAGATATCAGATTTGCTATCTCTATCTTTATTATTAAACTCAGTTGACCATCCGCAAAAGTTGGGATTTAGGATTCCTCTCATCTCCGTCTTTTATGGCATTTTTGTTAGGGCAAAAATTACTAAGAATTTTTTAATAAAGCCAAGATTCAAGATCCAAAATCCAAAGAAATTTGTGCCGTTGATAAAAGCCAGGACGAAAAAGTTTTGGGTTCTGACGATGAGAGTAAAGAGTAAACTAAACTAAACTCATTGATGAGAACTAAATTTTGCTATTGGCATAAAGTTTTCTGGGTCCTTTTCCATTTTTGTTCTCTGATGGTTATCATTACACATCACATTACATTACTTTCTGTTACATAAACCTTTCAACTCGTAACTTCCATGTTCCACCTTCCAATTGAATGCTAAAGGTATAACATCTAATACATATACTATATATACTATATACATAGTAGCTATAACGTTTAACAATTCTAAAAGAGGGAAACTAAAACTTGTGAGATTTTTAGGTTCCTAGTTCCGCAACTTGGTACTTGATATTATTGGTATATTATACATACATGTGTGAATTGTGTAATACCCATTTTGTATACATACGTAGATATTAGATGGAATGTGTTTGTCTGCATTCTGAAATAAAAGTAGTAATATTTTACCAAGTATAAAAGTTGAATGTAGAAAGTAGAGTGATCTGAGATAGTGTCATATTTGATATTTGATATTGGAGGACTTATCATCATGAGTACCATCCTCAAACCTCATCTCCAATCAACTCCAATCTCCAAAGTATTTTCATTGTGGTGTTCATCTAGTTTTCTATCAAGTTACTTTGTCTCCCTCCTCATTTCTCATATTAGTTACTTCATTATAAAATTGACTGTGAAATCCACTTTCTCTTACTGCGGTTATTACTATTATTATTACTATTATTATTATCCAAGTTCATTTCACATCGTCTCCACACTCCATACTCTACAATAGATGTATACTAAATATTCAGTGTTCTGCATACAGTCTATTTTACGGCATATACTGATATATGGTAGCATGAAGTTTTGAAGCAGAGTTTGAACAAGTTTATTATTTGGAAATATTTGCAGTGTATAATATATAATAATAGCATCATACATCATACGGCATTGTCTTCCTTACTCAATATAATATTATACTAAATACTAGTAATTATACAAATTTAAGGCGTTGAGCATTGAGCAACTAAAATAATATTACGTATTACATAATATAAACTTATAGAAAACTTTAACTCTCAATGAACTCCTACTCTCAAATCTCGACAGATGAATAGTTGTTGGAAATAGATTGATACATGTCTATTTATTTGCATTGAGCATTGAGCATTGTGCTCGGCCTCTGTCTGTCTCGTCTACTTTCGGCATATTGATCTTTGTATTTTCAAATCAAAATTTCCACAACTCATCTGCAGCAGAATGTAGAGTTGCAAATTGCTGATGAATTTGAATTTGAATCTGAATCCATTTTAGTATAAAAGTGCAAGTCCAGATCATCGTGTGATGTGTGATCTGGTTCTTTTGCATATGGTGTAATAAACTGTGAGGTTTAGGAGGACATTGGGTGACAAAAGGATGAAAAGGGTGTGAGGTAGCCACAATTTGGAAATAAATAGAGCCAAACGGCTCATACACTGCTCACTGTTCATAAACAAGAAACACGGACTGAAAACTAACAGTAACATTGGTAGTTAATAGCACGTATATCGGATGTCGGATATATCCATTTACATATCCAAATCCGAATCCAGTCGTTGAAAAGTCATCACCAGAGTCGACATGTAATACATAGAGTTGGAGTTTGGAGTGGGGAAATGTGAGGAGAAACGAGGTTATATAATTGAGTGAATCGGAGTTTTGGATGTGTGTACTTACATCATCTGGAAAATGTAGAATGTGCATACAGCTATTTTCTTATATGGAATACAGAAATACACATTACACATGTATACGTTCTTTGAATTGACTCAAGTTGACTGTAGCTAGTTGTGGAGTTAATGGAAGCTGTCAGAGTTCAGATGAGGAATGATGATGAGAGTGAAAATTGCACAGGACAAAAGTCTCAATTTGATAATGAAACTTCTCTTCACACGCTCGCCTATTCTCTCACTTTCCAGTCCATTCCTTTCTACTCTACAGTCTAATGTCTACTGTCTACAGTGGTGTCTGTCCCGTGCATATGTATCCATCCATCCATATGTGGGGTGTAGAGTGTGAGCTTTCGCACTACAAGCTCCAAGTCTCAAAAGTTTTGTTTCCTGATGCTCCAACAATCCTACATCCTACACACACTAGACACATATGTATAATACTAGTATACAATTCCACATTTGAAGCCAAACGACCCAACACCAAAGACTCGCTCAATTTTATTCCGTTTCAGCCGTCCGCACTCAATCCTCAATGTTCCACAGTTTTAACAAACGGGATCCAATTCTCTCTCTCTCTCTCTCTCTCTCTGTCTCTCTCTGACTTTTCATGACTTTCTACTTTCCTACTTGCCATGTAGTTTAGCTCTGTATTTGAGTTCCGTTTAGTTTAGTTTAGCTTACATTCTCTCGACAACCGTCAATAGTCAATATCCGAGCTATTATTAACACAAAACACACCATAGCATATAGCATATGATACACTATACAAAGAGAATACAAAATACAAAAGAAGGGTGGTAAATGTACCAGATATCAGCTCCTCTCCGTTTTTTTTGTCTCAGTCACACTTTCTCTACTTTTTATTCTTAGAAATTCGAACACTGGTTCATTGTTCATTGTACAGTGTACACTCGTACATTTTAGTCCATACACTACCATCTACAATATAAAACATTGGCAGAATGTACATTGTACACAGGTCAAAGGGGAAAGCAAGGACGGGGCAATTTGAGTAAAGTTAGATTCAAATGTAAATCAAAAATCCATACAATATTTACAATAGAGGAATCTCCGCGGATAGTCTATTACAACTTGTACTACTACTGTCATTATTATTATTATTATTATTACTGTCTATTTTACGGGAGCGTCTCTGATCTGGCTCAACTGCCGACTATCCAATACCGACTACCGACTTGCACTATGCTTTGGATTCTGGATATTAGATTTGGGGGTGGAACACTAAACGTCCGTAATCGATGGCGTTTCTTCATTCACACACGCTAAAAGCTAAGCTCTAAACGCTAAACGGCTTTATGTGTTCTACTTTCATCTGTGGCGTTTTTGTGTGCTCAGCTCACACTCTCCCTCATTTTTAACGTCTCGATTTTACTTTCTACACTCTACACCTTGTACTCGACAGTTCGCACTCTGTACTCCTTCGTTCATTCTCTCAATTTATTTATTCCATTGGAATTTCTCCACATGTAAAAGTTCCGTGTGGATAAAGGGAATAACGTGATTTAATGAATTTATTTATCCATGTACAATGTACATTGCAATAATAATAATAGCTATATTCACACCATGTTAAAACCGTCTATGAAGTATGAAGAAGCTGACTATTGATTCTTGTTTCTTGATGATGCGATCATTCTGATAAAATACAAATACAAATAACAACAGTAGTTACAATAATAATAACAATAATAATAATGATAATGTAGTTTGTGATGTTACCGTGAAATTCATCCTAGTTTTATTCATGCGTAACACTGATAGCTGATAACTGATAACCATCCTGGTGGTTGTGACTATTATTATCAACAACGTGTACACTACATAGTGCAGTGTGCAGGGAGAGAAAAAGAGAGATAAGAGTTGAGAATTCCTTTTCTATTTTCTACCAAGTGTATCATATAAAACATATATACAAATATGCGTAGTAGATACACAATACACAATGAAGAAAACAATACTGGAATTTCTACAGTAGAATAGCTAATGAAATTGGCATTATAAATTATAAATGCTGGTCTCTTTATAATCGTTCATCTTGCATACACTACAGTCTATGGATTATGAGTTATTGATCTTTTAGAGATATGAGTACAAAATCTGTACGATTTAAATTATCACCATTTAACATTTAACAATATTCAATCATTATTCATTATTTAGTATCACTGATTGAATTGGATTGGATTGTTTATTGTTTCTGATTTTCTTTAATTGATGCCTAGAGCCTAGAGCTTAAAAATAATATAATGCTGTAAATACATCTAGTGACATGACAGTGCAGTTTAGATATGAGATTACAGAGCTTAGCCGTTTTGAAATTTCAGTCATTTGTGCAGCAATAAAAGTTAAACATGGAGTTGTGTTTAGTTGGATTTTTTTATTGGTCTTTTGTGAAAATTACAGAGCTATTAATTAAAACAAAGCACACAGAGTTTCAAACACAATTAGCTCCTAAACTATTGAATGGGACACCTACATATTACTACAATTACTACACATTACACATGCACCCTCAATTTTATCCAGATGAAGATGCGAGATTAAAGAAAAGTTTACTACATTCTGACATGGTGTTTACTTCATATCGAGCATTGAGTATTGAGTTGTAAGTTGGAAGCGTGGGCAGAAAGTACTTTGACATTATACTAATAATTTAGATTTTAGATTATAGATTATAGTGTTAGCTATACTCTATTCTTCCTACACATTCAATTCAATTCCAGTCAAGTCAAATCTAGTCAAAGGAAACGTTTTCTATTATTATTGCTTTTATAAGTAATTTGAGGTTGTTTTTGAATTATCTGGAAACTGGAGTTTTGTGTCTTGTGTATAATTTAGTAGGCGGATAGTAGATAATATATTATGTAATCTAAAGTTCAGACGGCAGGAACGAATGAATGAACAAATGAATGAACGAAGCGTAGGAGTCAACTTACAACTCTTATGTTCTTGAGCATTGAGCATATATGTACACGCATAACAAATTTGAAATCATGGCATAGGCACATTGTACATTCAACATTGGGCATTTTAGATAGCTGATGAATGAGATTTACCCACATGTTAGTGCTCTGTCTGTTTGTTTAAATCAATATCAAATATCAATACTCGTGTCTAATGTACCTATTTTTGTTTTTGTTTCTTCCTCTGTTATTTTTAGACGGGAGCCCCCAGTTTTGAAGGACTATGATAACCAAGACATCCTTCTACATCTTCCAGATGGTTACAAAATCAAGGATTTTAAATGGCTCAGCATTTGGTGTCGCCGATTTACGGTAAGAATCAAGAATCAACCTTTATTTTTTTTTTTTTCAACTAGATTTTTTATAACAATGTACCTTCAAATATTAACAAATTTGGAGTATCGAGTACAGAGTTTGGAATCTAGGGTAATGATGAGATCAGTACAAAAAAACATACTCAAATAGTGATACTGCTTATCTACAATCTACCATCTATGTACAAAGTACAATATTCAGTATTCAGTACATACATATTTTGCAAATTTTTCAATTGATAAAAGCAAACGTAAAATCATGATCCGATTTCTCTCATCTCTTATCCATATTATTCCATTTTAATATAAGGTATAAGGGCATGGAGTAAAAGCTTATGAAGGCTATAAACTATAAACTAAAGCCTACAATCTAAAATGCCATTGTTTAAAAAATTTAGATACAAAATATCCTAATATATTACATGGAAATATTTAAATAAATAAATAGCAAGATTATTTCTACACATGACTGTTTAAAAACAAATCTTCAGTTTCCAACAAACTGGTTCCATATCTGCTCTATCCATGTACATTGAATATCAGAATATCAAGTGAAGAAGGACACCAACTCACACACGCAGAGAAAGAGAGAGAAAGTTTGGGGATAAAGAATAAGGGGGGAAGAAAAGCGAGATGAATTGAAGAGGAGATGCTTTTAACAAGTGAGGCAATCAACGTACAAATCTCCCGAGTAAATCTTCCTCTAATTGATGAAAACTCCCTTCGAGTTCATTATGCATGTACAATGTACAATGTGCATTTGTGTGTAGTGTGTACGTTCTACATTTTACAGACGAAAAACTCATTTATGTACACTACATCTGTAATATGTATGTAGTATGTACGTTTACATGTTATACACATTTATATCATCCGAAGAAAAGGTTTACGGTAAATTTCTGTGCTTCCTCATTGCGAACTTACATGTATTACGTATATGTGTATCTATAATATTGTACTCTTGGCATACTGACTAGCACAGAGCATAGTCATCATCAAAGAGTAGATTAAGTTCTATGGAAATTGGGAAGAAGCACGTAAAATGTACAATGTACATTTTTTGAATCATCATCGTCATTTGATTTGAAACTCTGTCGACTCGAATACGATATACGATTACGACTATGACTATGAATCCATACCCCAAGAGTTCATCATTTCCCCATGCTTGTTCCTCGTTTAAAACCGTACATGTATCTATCCTAGTTTGTAGTAAGCTTCAAAAGCCTTTAGATACGGATACAAAAGTATAAAGTATAAACAGCCCTTGGGGCTTAAAAATGAGGAAACGCGAATGTTGAAACGAGGAAATGTAAGCTTAAGAAAATTTTTCGAGGAAAAAACTTTAGCATGATATAATGGTGATAATATCAATGTATTTTTCCACCGTCCTTCAAACTAATTATGCTCGTACAGGAAACTTGAAAATTAATGCTAATAGTAACAGATCTAAGGTCTAAATGTACATCACTTGTTCCTCTTTCAAATGGAAAATTCATTAGGGACTCTGAATCCAAGCTTCAAGTTGTAACTGTTTCTACAAAATACAAGACACAAGATTCAAGTACAAACACAGTACAAAATATAACTTGCAGATCGTAGTCGGTAAGTTTCCAGCAAAATTTCTATATATATATATGTATATTCTTCAATAAAAAGGACAAGTAAAGAAGGTAAATTCAGAGAAAAGTTGTCTAGTTCTTTTACAAAAACATTTATTTCCGTGAAAAAATGTAGGAAATGAAGCGGAGAAAATGCAAACTATCTACAATCTACAAACTACAAAGATTCAAACAAATTCACTACTATACTTACTTCTCACTGTTATTTTGTTATTTGGCTATTTGGTTTAAACTTGTTCCTTGTTTTCCCATTTTTGTGTATACACATACATATTGTGCAGAGTAAAAAGACAAAATGATCGGATCAACATACTAAAACCTAGAACAAGATACTAGGTAAAAAGAATATAGATAAAAAAGGACGAATCGAGTACAAGAGGTACAAGAAACGGAAAATGGAAACAACAAACAACAAATTCTCTCCTTTTGTACTCTCAAATCTCAACCCCGAATCACAAATTTTGAGACTCATGATGGTGCATAACAAATACCGAATAATAAATAATATTTCCTGGTTCCTGGTTCATGTAGTAAGGAAAGAGATCATATTTTTTCAATAAAACCTTCTTATTCGCACTTTTCTTGGATCTCCACTCTCAAGTCTCAAGTCTATAACTGCTCGTCAAAAGTATAGTTTAGGAAAAAGCTTTTGTACAAAAACTATACGATATTTAAAATTTGAAATTTAAAATACGAAGAAAAAAAAGAAAGTAAAGACGGGCGCATGTTTTTCCTTTGTCTTTTCCATCTAGTTTCTCACAGCCACAGCTCAGTTCAATATTTTCGTGTAATCTGACAATTTGAATTGGAATTTCGATCACTACAGTCTACACATACTATAGTAAACTGTGTGAAATCTGTACAAGCAGAATTGAGAATTGAGTCAGATTAACTCAACCTAGAAAAAAGCAATTCGCAAACTGGATTCAAAACCACTAAAATGTAAAATGCGGATGTATGATACAGCCTACACCGTTCCTGTTGTTCTGTTGTCTCTATTTCCTCGTATAACCATAGTTGCGTTTTTGACTTTGGTTTCAGGCTATAGAATGACAAATATCAAATATCTATCGGTCCTTACATTGTGCATGTCTGCACAAATATTATAGGGACACTAGACACTAGACAGTAGACAGCAGGTATTTTATTTTACATGCATCTTTTTATTCGTCATAAAACTGGATAGTTCAAAACTAAAACAAAAGTGCCTGATGTGCACATGAGTATAAAATATAAAAGTAAATCCCTTTTGTATTGGAGATGGTTATATAATATTATATTATATGATACGTAACATGGTTATATCTATATATTTAATATCTATACCTTTGATATTAAAATACTCTGACATTGTGTAAGAGTCAGTAGTTAGTAGTCAGTAGCACGTGGCACGTGCTACACACTACACACTACATAATGTTTACATGTATAGCGTATAGGCATTGGGGTTGGGATTGTACAAAAGACAATTCTGATGATGATGTTCTCAAAATAAAATATAGGTGGATAGATCATCATCCCCGTTCTCTCTCTCTCCTTGTTTTGCTCATCCATGGAAAAATGACTGAGAAGAAATGTCTTCTTGGTTTCAGAATTGGCAATAGTAGGAGAAGGAGGAGAACGAGTTGCTCTTCGAACCGAGAAATGAGATTTCAGTTCTCTCAACCATTCCACAAGATATTATGAAATGGACAAGGCAAGGCATCCGGTCCCTCAGCCTCAGCTTCCACTTACTCGATCTTCTGTCTACTCTATAATATTACATCGACTTTAGACTGTAGACTGTACTGTCCTTCCTGCAGAGTCTAGAGTGTAGTGGTATTACAAGTGCTGTATCAATACGGAATTTTGATACGGAAATATTACTTTTTTGAACTGTTTGAATCCAAACTTCAAACTGATTGTGCGTTGTGTATATACTGTATACAGCTACACCTCTTTTGTACTGGCATCTAGAATTCTAGAATCTAGAATCTAGAATACTTATACTTACATAACATCCATCATACGAATTGAGTATTGGGTCTAACCAAAAAAGTATTGGAAACTGGAAACCATCTCATATCGTTATTACAAAACTATATTTTTATTTCTGTTTTCTGTTTTTGTATATTAAACTCTGGATCGTAGATATCAGATATTAGTTATCATTTTGTATACCTTTGTGATCTGATATGTACAATCTATAATCTATAATACGACATACGCACAATATTAGGATACTTTATACTATATCATGCGTAATAAATAATAAAATAATCTTTTACGCAAGGCCACTAAAAGAATTTACAATTTTTTCATGAGACTAGAAGCGCATCTGATGAACTTAATTTCATAATCTATACTCTATACAGCCTCTATATTACAGGTTGCATATTACAGAGGCTCAAGACTGTGTCAACACAATGTGTTCAGTAGAACATTAAACTGTCTCTAGAATCTAGAGAGAATGCAAAAATTATCAATTATCAGAGATGATTTCCGAGAAATAGAGAACAAAAAAAAAGATTTAGCAAGGTTAGACAGTCTCCTGATTGTATCGGTAATCGGTTTATACACGCCCTCGAGGAGTCAAAGAATGTAGATATTATTATTATTTTATGTATGATGTATGATGCACCTAATTTTTTATAAATATTTGTACGTGTACCTACATTTTTTTCAGACTCTAACAAACAAACAAACAAAGGCTCCTGAGCTTCCAGTGTACAGAAAATTCGTACAATGTACAATATACAATCAAATCCACCCACTTCATATGACTTGATACTTGATACAAATATGTGCGTAGGCACATGTACATTGTACATGTTGAGAAGAGGCTGTCTACTCATCCAATCTGATCCGATCCGATTTTTCAGACTTTTATGCTCCACCATATTTTCTGAACACATCTGCAAACCCACAGTCTACATAGTCTAGAAACTAGAGTCTAGAGTTGACACAGATTATAGAAATGTAGTATATCTTTTTAAGTCTGATACAGGATTTATGTATTGAGTTTATTTTGGCTTCTTTGCACAAAGTTAGCTGTAGGCGTTTATAACTTATATACATATCATCGTTTCCAACACATGTACGTTTTGAGTTGTGAGGATAAAGGATCATTGCCTTGTTTCCCCCTCTCTCTCTCTCTCTCTCTCTCTCTCTCTCTCTTGGTTTCTTTCTCTCTCTTTCTCTCTGCTTTAGGAATAAATGTCACACAGTACTTTGTTCTTGTTCTTAACCACTTTATCATACGTTGACAAGTGTAAGTCTTCAAAGAAAATCGAGACGAAATGGAGAGAAAGGAGATGAAAGGCGTTAAGAGGGATAACTCATGGGTAAACGGAGCAGGAGATGGAAAGAAAAAAATACAAAATATAAAGTACAAAGTACACATATTATACGTCGTATGGTGAAGAGTACTTGAAGTAATTCCAAAGTATTAATATCGATTACATAAAAACTAACAAAGAGATACATGTATTTCTGAATTTGGAACAGTAAAAAATCTTGCGTAGAGAGACCCTTCTGGCAAATCATCGATAACAAGTATCTAGTATCTGTAAACATTTACTATAGTCTATAGTCTGTAGCCCATGGCTTAAAACACGAATGCATTTAATTTATACTTTACAAAAGATGGAATTGTGAAAACAATGAAATTACTGTTTTTACTGTATTTTGTGCTCTTGCACAAAATAATCATTGCCTTTGATGCCTCTGTATTTGATATTTGATAGCAGATAAAATCATAAAGTGATATTAAGAATTGAAAATTGGGACGCATTTAGTATTTTTTTGCCGCTTCGATTTTTCAGGAGCGTAATTTGATGGGCAGATGATTTTGGACTTCCACGTGTTCCGCCAGTATTCTGCGATTCTGGATTGTCGATTGTGGATTGATACTCGTTGGTAGCATATAGTACGTACAACATTATATATATAGAATTTTGGTTGGTTTGGCGTTGAGATTTGTGGTACTGTCACAGTATATAATCGGACTTTATAGATTGATACGCTACATTAAATGGTCATTATTTATCACACGGACTGTCCAAAAGTCATCATCAACGCCATCGTCAACTTTGCTAGAAAAAAGTTATGTATGGAGGAGAGGAAAGGAAAGAATGAAAAAAATGCGAGGAAACATGTTCTACGTTCTCCTTCTTCCATACTACATTCTATATTGACGGTCAACTATATTGTATATAGATAAAAATAAGCACATATGTACAGACACAAAGACTTGGCTTTCAAACTGTCCCTTACTTTCTCCGTCTGAATTCTTATTCAGTTTCATGAGCCCGTGAAAATTTCTCCCTCTCCCCCTCTTTCTCTATTTCGCTCTCCCGCTCACATCATATATACACGGACAAACGAGGAAATCTCTAGTTCTTGGGTTCTAAGCTCTTATAGCATGAGCTAGAACTTCATCTTTATCTTGCTCATCTTTCGATGATTTATCTTGTCAGTGTGGTCGTAATACTCTCTCATTCCCGTCTACACATTACACATGTATATTATATAGGTATACACTATGCACCCTTCTCTTGTACGAATTATGTACATTGTACATTATACATTATACAATATACAATGTGCAATACAAGAGAAGAAGAATCTATACAGTGATGCAGTGTACATTGTACATACGGACAAAGACGTAAATATAAATGATATGTACTTGCCTATTTTAAAATACGAGACACGACATACGAGTCAAGTTTCGTCTTACTCTCTTTCTTTTCTCTTCATTGACATAGATATAGATATAAGTAGAAATAGATTATATATCCTGCTGATTCACATACCTCATAGATACTAGATACACGACACATAATACAGAATACACAGATTATTTCATACAACTATAGAAACTAGAAGCTAGAAATGTCCTCCTTGTCTCCGAGCTCGCTCTATATCTATATCCTATATCTATGTCTACATTCTATAATACATATTATACGTACAATATTATGACATGTCATAATTCGTAAGAATTTTTGTGTCCATAGTCCATATACCCCTGTACATTGAACATTCGCAATCCACAATCCACAATCATCAGACACCAAAAAACTACCGATTGTTCATCCGAGATAACAAATAACACTAAAATGTAAAACTGGGAGAAAGAGAGTCAAATAAACATACGTACACGTGGACGTCCTTTCGTATATATATTTACGGAAGGACGTTGCGTTCGGTATTTGGTGGAGAACGACCACAACTGGAAACAGATACCTACTGCAACCATTCTGATTCCATAACATACAATATTATGATATATAAAGTAATATATAAAGAAGTGGGAACTTGAGAAGGGGTGATTTAGCCGTACTATTTAGAAGCATGATACGAGATACGTATATTATATCATCATATCACCATTTACTATTATTAGTTGGCAGTTTTCTTGTTGGCTAGTCTGCTGCTGCTGTCTGTAAGTTGGTACGGTGTTGGTTGGCACCCAGCTTTTACATTGTCATACTGTATCTTGTATCTACAATCTAGAATCTAGAAGAACTTTGTATGTTATGTTAGCAGTTATCTAACTTCTATCGCCTCTACAAACTTTTTCATCTATCTTTTTCATATATCCATTATCAAGATGGATAAAATACGTCGACTGTCTCTTATTTTGAATTTCATCGATTCTTTTTCCCTTCACAAGCTATTTAGCTGTAGATAGGTGTATATTAGACATGGTATAAGCAACTCCCATTAACTGATGCGTACTATACACAACGGCATATTGCACGTTATCGATATATTATTATGTATTATGTATAGTACCTTCTATATTCTATACGACACTGTATTTTAATAAATATATTACGTTGTGCAAAAACATTTCTCCCGTCCTTTCTTCGTTCAGGTTTTTTATTTAAAAGTTGTCCTTATTTTTACCCTATAAAATAATAAGACAACTGAGCTGTTCAGAAATTATGTACACTACATAATATTGGAACAAGAACAAGAACGAGATTTATCCTACATTTATATATCTGTGCAAATTCCAGTTTAGAAAATCCTTTGAACTTTGAACTATAATATTGTAATGTACAATGTACAAGGGAATTTTTTATAGCACAATTATTATTAAAAACTAAAGTTGGACAGATAAAATAATAAAATGGAAGTGCACAAAGAGTTCCAGAGTCAAATGTGTGTGTTGTGTATACAGTATACAGTATATAGTGTGATGATGCACCAAACACCAACTTATATTAAACTCTAGTTTTACGTTGTAAATACTCTTGAAAGGAAAACTGGATAATGAGTCTAAAAAAGTAAGTTGGATCATGACTCGTACAAATGAATGCAATTTGACATTTTGTAGATTTCTACGACTTCGTTGAACATGGAATATTCACACATTCACATATTTTGTACAGATGTCTGTTTTACCCCCGTCTATTGTAAATTCTAATTTGCTTGCACAAAAACACACTAGTTTCAGCGTTTCTTTTTAAAACTGTACCGTTCATGCTGACTACTGACTACTGACTGCACGTCGCATACAATGAACCTTACAAGTACTCTCAAAAAATCAAGAGAGTAGAGGGGTTTCTTTGTGGATGTTGTATAGATATTACATGGACTGATTAAGTTTTTTCTATGCATCTACAATCTACACATTTTACACACTGTCATTACGGCACTGGACATAAATAATACTTTTAAATAGTTTACCTGTTGTATTTTATATTATATGTGCCATGTTATTATTTCTAGATACTTCATCCGGGTTTTGTCAAGATGAGTTTATTTATAAAAGTATTTTAAGTAGGCATAAATACACAGATTACACAAACACAGACACAGGATACTCATTACTTACATCACATACATAAGTATACCTAATAAACAGCTCTAATTGAAATACAACGGGATATAGATATATATATCTGCATGTATATTACGTATACTGCTCATATGAAAAAGAGAAAGAAGTAGGACGAAAGAGAGGGAATGAGGGAAGGAGGAAAAGCGAGATGAAAGTGATCCCGGCAATACTTTTATTCCAGGGGAAATTTGCAGTCATCGCCGTAGTCGTCGCAACGGCACTTTTCAAGTGCCACTTGTCACATCTCTCTCTTTTCCCCTGCCTGCTTTCTCTTCCCTCGCTCCTGTCCTTTAGTCTCCCATCTCTATAGTCGCTCTCGCTCTTGGTCTCTCTCCTCTTTCTTCTTTCATACAGCAAAACTCATTTTCACTTTCCTCTTTCATCCATCCCGAGAATACGCATATTTATATTTTATATGTATAACATAAGAGTACATAGATACGCATTCGTCTAGATTCTAGATTCTAAATTCTGGATTCTAGAAAGACATGTCTTGTATAATGTAGAATACATTTTGTATACTTGGCATAGTAGAAAAGAAGCGTGCTCTCATTCTCTTCATCACCATCCTCATCGTCATCCTCATCCCGCTCCCATTCTTCGTATACACTTCATTCAATTGAAGGATTTGTATACGCTGCGTTTAGAACTACCAAATACCCAAGTTTAAACTCAATACTAAATCACATGCACAATATATAATGAGGACTTAGGTTTTATGTTCATGAGTGTAAAGCTGCATTTACAATTTACAGTTTACAATGCCAATGAGGGGAAAACATACAGCCTGTGTTTAAATGTGTATGTAGTGTGTACAGTGTACAATGTACAAGTGTATGTATAATGTATAGTATACCTCCAGTTATCTTTGATGACTTCCTATGGCTTTTAGATTTCCCGTCTGCATTTCTATTTTCTGTTTTCATTCCAACTCGTCTCAATGCTCAATTCAAACAACAACCAAATCTGCATAATGTTATGCATTCTGCAATGTATACTTTGTGTATAGTGTACAGTGTACACCAATGTTTGTATACGGAGAATAGTGGAGAATGGAGATCATTGAAAATTAGTGCTCAACTAAATGAATCGTGTACGAGTGATCAATTTCAAATACAGGGGATTCAAAGAAGACAGAGAGAGAGAGAGTGAGAGAGTGAGTGAGAGAGAATGAACATCCTCCATTCTGTATGTATAAAACTTTGAATACAATTATTAACACAGCAAAAGGAAGAAAAGAGGTAGGGAATGTGAGCTTGCAAGATTTACGGATACATGTACATAATATGTATCAATGTATCAAGTATATGAATTTTAGATACAATGAGAGAAAAAGTACAAATTTTCTACACTGGGTTTGCTTTAAAAACGATGAAAGGGTTTACGAAAATTTGAGGCTTATCTATAGGACAATATATTATATAAGTCCACTGTATATTGTATAAAATATAAAAGGAAAGGGTTTATGTATAAAACCAGGCAAATAATTATGCCACGTGGCTACATGTACAAACTAAAACTATCCTAAACTTTAAACACAATACAATACACAATACCTATACATATAAATATATGCCATTTGCTCCTTTTGTAAAGATTTGTGCAAAAGAATTATGTACAAGAAAATATAACGTAGGCATAAACACAGATCTACATATTATTATGTCTCTGTATTTTCATGAAATTCAAATCCGTTCTGAATTTGAACCGTATTTCTCTGCCTGATATGTTTGCGCTTTGTACCCTCCACTCTAGAATCTAGAATCTGGAGTTTATCTATGT
The DNA here is from genome assembly GCA_034698265.1 of Sminthurinus aureus. Lineage (NCBI taxonomy): Eukaryota > Metazoa > Arthropoda > Collembola > Symphypleona > Katiannidae > Sminthurinus > Sminthurinus aureus. The sequence continues at coordinate 5,228 of JAQGBH010000260.1, read as the reverse complement.
ATCTATGTAGACTGGTATTTTCACATATAAATACAGATATTATAGCGGGGATTAAGACAGAATCCATTCATTTACTTAATTAGGAGTAACAAGATAGATATTCATTTTTTCTGTTTACTAGCCAAATGACACGTGGTAGTAAAAGGAAAGATGAGCATAATATTATTTTAAATTCTAGAGGAACTTTTTTGCTAAATTACTTAGTAAATTGAGTAAATTATATAAATTATTATAAATAATGGTTTCTATTTTTGTTTGTTATCCTTTACAGGTAAACTTTGGTGATGTGTACATCCCAAATGAACTAGTTCCACCGTCAAGACGAATTCTTCCGGTAAGTATAATAATAATAATCATACATGTCTAATCTCTACCTATTCATGTGTTTGCTGGTGAATCTTTAAGAATTATTTACTTTCCTCTCTGTCGTAAAATTAGTCAGCAGTCAATGTTTAACCCAATGAAAATGAAAGTATCTTTGCCAAAACTGTTTGATTTCTGATCATGTATTTTGTAATCATTTTTTTAGGAGTTTAAACGACTTGCTCATGGTCTTCGATCAGGAAATATAACCATTTTAGATTCAAAGACTTTCTACATTCCCAATTTGCACTACGATGGCGCAGGTCCAGATGCATATTTCTTTGTTGGGACAGGCTCTCAACCTCATTCCGCAGGAAGAAAAATTCCGAACGAGAAAGGAAGGTAATTTTTTCACTAGATGCTTTGTTTGTAATTTCGTACATTTTTTTAGTCAAATATGAAAAAATGCAAACTTTTATTTAAAATTCCATCTCATGTGTAATACATATCTCCCTTTTTAGCACGGATGTTTTAAGCGGCTATGAGGGTGAAGATATTGAACTGGTTTTACCAGGAGATCTTACGGTTATGGATATCGATTGGTTTTTCAAAATATTTTATATAAAAAATTTCTATTAAATATTGAAGATTCTTATTTATATAATAATCATCTTGAAAAACAAGACAAAACAAGGCTTTTTAGCCTTGTTTTGGCATTCATTTTTTTAAACTTTTTAAACAAAAAAAACAACGTTTGTATTATATGCATTTTCTATGCGATTTGAATTGTTAGAATAGTTTTTAAGTTAAGCATAGTTAAGATTTAAGTTTAGTTGGTTCATTAGTTTGTAGTTTACTTTATAATATTCATCAATCACGGTTTAGGTTTCGAGTATCATAAAATATTATATAGTAGAGGTAGTATGTAATTTTTTATGCATAATTTTTTTTTTCTAGATGATTATTATATAAATAAGAATCTTCAATATTTAATAGAAATTACAAGAAACTTAATTTTCTTTATTTATTATATATTTGTGTTTTTATTTTTACTTTGTTCGTTTTCACCTACTTTTATGTAATACTTGGTATTAGAGAAATGATAAATATTGAATTTTTATATTCAGGTTAGCTGTTTGGTGTATTCAGTAAGTTCAAATACAGTTTATGACAAAATTTCACATAGTCGCTAGTCCAATGCCAAAAACCTTAATTTTTCTGTCTTTTCGAAATAAGTCATACAGTTATCTGGATAATTTTTACACAACTGAAAAATTTAAATAACAAATAACAAAAGCATTCTTTGTACAATTTTTTTACTGCTGCTTGATTAATGATTAAATTAGACCTTGTGGACACAGGTTAAATAAATAATTGAATTTACTTGTGTGAATCATATGTTACATGAAATATGATATGACTCTTTTATACGTATTCGTACTTGTTATTCTTATTTCAGAACGTTTGTTTTCTTAAGCACACGCTTTAGTGACTCTTTTTATAATGCACTTTTGTCAATAAATTAAATGATAAGAATAAGTCTAATAATTTTGTATATTCTATTCTAGATACAAGCATAACTTTGGCCATGTCATTATCCCACGGAAAGAGCTAAATGTCCCTCCAGCATTGACGCAGTTTAAATCAAGGGTAATATTACATGTTACATGAATTTGCAATGTACAACTGACACTGGAAAATTCAGTCTGTTCAGTTTTGTTTGGTTTTGGGGGTATTTGGTACATGGCATAATATATATATTATATTATACAGTATGAATAATGTATAATAACTAATAACATATGTACCACTTTCTCTTTTACTTTTTACCTATTGTGTGTGTTACTAATTATGCATCATGGTGAAGGGTTTTTATTTTTTGAAAAAAACGTGCTATTTGCATTTTTCTTACTTTACTGTCTTCTTCCATGCTGCTACTTCTACTAATATAAAATAGAATTATTGGACTACTAGTCCTCCTACAACTACTCACACGCCTAAGCGGCACCATGCACCAACAGTAAGTCGTTTTACAGAATCGTGTACTAAAGTGTCCCGTGTCTTGTATGTAGAAAGTAGAAATATTGTCTTTTTACATTTATATAGTTTGGTGGTATGCTTTGCTGTCTCAAGATATATTTTTAAAAATGTATTGGCAATTGGAATATCTACAATATGTCTTTTTTTGCCTTTTCTACTTGCTATAAGCCATAATAATATGTAATTTTATAGGAATGTTGAATTACTTTCTACCACACAAAATATTTAATTCAATAAACTTCATATTTTCAGGAACGAGTTCACAGCCATAATCACAATCATAACAAGGAAAAGAAATTTACAAATTGCCGAGAGTTCATAAACAAAAAAGTTCAACTTAAATGGAATGCCGTCGGTAACCATATTCACTTTCAAGTATCTGCCAGAATCTCAGAGAAAAACTATGTTGCACTAGGTAAATTATAGAATATAAAAACACATACACTTATTAAACATAATATTGGACACGGTTTTCAAAGGGATGTTGACTATTTTTTTTTTGCAAAATGTTCCATTTCAATTCAGGTTTCAGTCCTATCAAAGGAAAAACTCAAATGGTCGGTGCTGACGCTGTTGTTATTTACTACACTCCAAGTGAAAGAAAGAAGTTCCATGCTGATGACTATTATATGACAGCCAAATCTCAGGTATAAATGACATTCAACTAGTATCCATAATTTTTATCATCATCAGTTCAAGTTGTATTATATTATTGGATAAATTTTATTTTAAACCTATTTAATCCTTTCCGTTTTTTATTTCAACGTTTTTCCAGTGTGATGGAGAGCATGGTAAGGACAAAGATCTCAATATATTTAATATTTTGCACAATCCTGGGTCAAAAAAAGTTTTTTTTACTTCTTCAAGTATTTTAACGTATGTATTTCCAAAATTTTGTAGGAGTGTGCCCAGATACACGCCTAAGCGGCACCAATGATATTATAGAAGTTGATGGTATTCGAAAAAATGGTGTAACCATGGTCGAATTCAAACGACCATTCTCTACTGCTGAATCCGTAAGTCAAATTATGAGATTAATTTCTTGGAAATTACTGATTACAACTAGAAAGTAGACTATGTCAACGTTTTAAAATAACTATTTCAGAAATGTTAATTTGATTTATTGTCCTTGCAGAATACCTTTGATTTAGATTTGGACAATGACGTGAATGTTATGGTGGCTATCGGGCTGTTAAATACAAGAATGGAAGCTAACTATCACTTTGGAGAAAGAACTGGTCCTATGGGTAATTATTTTTAAACACAGAATAATGACTCTTATGATAACGATGTTCAAGTTTTTACATCAAACATTTACTCATGTGTTTCCTTTTATTTTATAAACATATACTAGAGGATGAAAGAATACTACTGAGAGGAAAGAACGATCATACATGTATAACAGATTTGGGTGACCTACCCGATAAATCTCAACCTGCTGTAAAAGCTTGGCCCGCTGCTTTCATCGATGGAGTAACAAATTTTACTGCAAAAATCGGGCCGACTGGTGGCAAACGAGGGTATACGTCTATCACAGGTATTTACATTACATTAAATAATCACCGACATTTCGTTTTAAACTATATTCCAACTTCATGTAAATCTAATGATGATGACCTTTGTTTATTTCTTTAATTTCGAAAGGAAATCCAAGTTGGGGCATCGCATGGTACATAAACGATCAGTTGATTCCCGAGATCTATGTTGAAAGAGGAAAAACGTACTACTTTCAAGTCGAAGGAGGTGAATAAAAAATGACAATCTAATTCTTCTGTCTTCGACTAAAACCCCCTGCTTGAATTCTTTTGTTTATTACAAACATCATAATGTATAAAATACACAAACCACATCATTATTATTATTTTTTCAATTTTTATTTTTAGGAAATGATTCAAAGAATCCAGCAAAATATCATCCCTTTTACATTACTGATTCCCCTGAAGGAGGTTTGGGTCAGAAAAGTGAATATGAAAGACAAAAACAAAAAGTATATGCTGGTGTGAAATTTGATACTCAACGATATCCATACCCTACAGCCGGTAATTATTATTCGACATAGTACATAGTACATAAATGAAGAATAATTAATATTTTAAATTTCTCATGCATTAAGAATGAGTACATGTTTGACTCAAAATCTTATGCTGACCATGATTTTTATCATGATAATAATGCTTCCTGATTTCTAATATTACATGAAAGGAACTAATAATTTAGTGTAAAATTAGTATTATTAATTATTATTAACACGGTGAACTTGTTTAAAAAAGATTACATAACTTTTCGACAGTATTATTATTATATGTGAACTTTTCTTTTTTTCTTTTTTCTTATCTGTTTTCATCTTCTGTACTCAAACTCAATTAATAATTTTGTGACTCGCTATATTGAAATTATTACAAAATTTCATACTATTCTTGAACAACTATTTCACGCACTGCATTTAGCTATCTCTGTGTGATGGATATTTGTGGGTAAAATTTTGAAATAAATGTAATGTAAACCATGTTATAATGGAAATGGTTAATCTTTGAATAAATAAAGTCATAATAAATGCCGTGCAAAGCAATACGTTAATGCTACTCAGGGTATTGAATCACAGGTAAACTACTAAAAAAACTGATAATACCTATGTTTAGATGACAATTGACAATGTAGATATATATAAACACACAAACCATAACAAAAAATACGTTTTTTTTTCAGACATTGTAACTTGTAACAGACAACTAATTAAATCCAAATGTTACCATTTTAGATTTTTTTCAGATGATAAAAAGTTCTTTTTACAATATCATCAGTGTCTAATAGAGGATCCAATATTGTTCATTTTCAAATATTGTTCAGTATTGTTATTGTTCAATCCAATATTGTACAATAAACAA